>JAQZBX010006237.1:14619-53871 GCA_029593785.1 Cabassous unicinctus | reverse complement strand
TTTTTTTTGTTGCTGCTGTTCTTCTGAAAAAGCAGTAAAATTTTTTTCTTTTCTTTTTCTTTTTATACTAGGGACGTGGAGATGTTAAACGACAACAAAAAATATATATATAAAAACAGGAATGAAATCTGTGAGAGAATATTTTTGGTTCTAAAGACGGGTGCATCCGTTTGTCTTCGCCCGAATCCCTTGCTGGAGACCACACGAGCAGTGACATTGCACGGAGAGGGCAGCTTTGGGTTCCCGCCGCTGTCACTGAAACCACCGGAAGGCGGCTCCCGTCGGAAGCATCACCTTCTGGCGGGGGCGGGAGACAAAAACAAGGAGAGTTCCGTCAGGGTCCGGGTGGGCCTGGTGCAAAGACGTTCCCCCGTGGATGGCCTCGTGGCGGAGGGATGGGCACAGAGTAAACGCAGCCACCCGTGGAGTTTCCTGCCCATCCCGGCCAGGCCAGAGAAGGAGCCGTGACCCGCTGGGCTGCAGGAGGCCTCCTGAGTCACTGTGCCTGGAACTCTCCTTCCAGACCGGAAGACCCCTGTCCCTGGCCCAGAGGAAACAGGCGCCAGGTACCTGTGGTGCATCTGAGGGCTGTGTGCACGTTTCTGTCGAATGAGCGTGTAAACGTGTGTATCGCATGTGTATATGGATGTGTGCCTTATACTGTGCTATGGTGTGCTGTGTGTGCATGCGTGTGTGTGTGTGTGTGTGTGTGTGTGTGTGTGTGTGTGTAGGGGGGATACTTGGTGCACTTACCAAGAGGCCGTTTCTGTAATAAAAGTATATGCATTGGGCAGGGGTGTGTGTGTGTGTGTGTGTGTCTACAATGGACGAGCGTCTAAGTGCCTTTGTGGGCACACAGGGGTGCTCTCTGGGTGGGAGGAGCAGACATGAAGTCAGGGTTTGGGAGGGTTTGAGGTGGGGATGGGAGGGTGGCCAATTCTGGACATCTGTATCAAGCCCAGTTGTAGAGGGGCCAGGGCAGGGGCAGGGACAGTGGGCTGAAAAGCTGCTTTTGCACCCAGGCCTGGGGCCCCAGTTAGGCTGCCTGCCATGGTGGTGGCGAGAAAGCAGCATGGCAACCCCTCTGGCTTCTCTAAGCTGATTCCACAGTGGACAGGCCTTGTCTACACCCCAGGCTCATAGCCACCCCCCAAACCCCAGGGCCACAGGACCCCTGGCCATTAGCTGTGCAGCTAGACTGTACTCTGGGGCCCCAAGGTACCCCAAATCTGTCAACTGAGTGCCCAGACCCAGGGTTCTTCCAGGCCTCAGAGCTTGGCAGCCAGCTCCGCAGATGCTCCCTCCTTGGGGGGCCTTAGGAACAGGCCTGCCTCTGGGGGGTCAAGTGAAGGGTCCACGGGGCAGACTCCCTCAAAGGGGTCAGGGCAGAGTTCCAGACTGGAAGCTTTAGGGGATGTCTGAGAATCAGAAACTTAGGAACTGTATGTGAATCTCAATACCTGACCCAGAATTTCAGGAGGGAGATCAGAATCCCAGGACCTGGCTGGGAATGCTGGGCCCTTGCCTGGGATTTTTACGCTTGCCTTGCAAACTACAATCTGATGGGATCTCAAGATGTGGCTCTGACTTTAGGGGTAGTGAACTGATGTCTTGGAGGCTGGCCCAGAACCCCAGACCCCGGCACTGGCTGGGCATCCCTCAGATACTCTGGTAGGAAAGGTGGGGCTGGGGGTGGGGGTGGGGTCAGTTTGGATGGCCAGACATACGCAAGCTCCCACACACCTCCCTCTAAGGCGTCGTTACCTCCAGAGCAGCGGAAGGCTTCTTTTTGAGTTCCTCACATTTTCTGAATTTGCAAATCTGATGGCCAGTCTTTCGGTTCCTACAACTGCTACACTGCTCGCAGTTGATGCGCCGCCGGCAGGGCGCACACATGCCGCAGCGTTTCCGCTTCTTCTTGCCCGAGCTGATGGCGGAGGCCAGCTCTCCCTGCATGGGGTACTCGGCCAGGCCGGCCATGTGCAGCGCGCTCTCGGCCAGGAACACGCCTGCCGGGGTCATGATGAAGAGGCCTGGGTTGATGGGGAAGGCGCCCAGGTAGGGGAAGTCGGACTGGCCATTGAGGGCTTCGGCCCCTGCCACGGCCTCCATGTCAGGCAGGCCAGCACCCGCCTCGCTCATGAGCGGGAGGTGCTCCTGCACCACGCGCTTCAGCATCTCCGTGGACTGTGCGAACTGCTGCAGCGTCAGCTGTCCCTCGGCTGCCAGCTCCGTGGCCCGCTCTGCCTTGCTCAGCAGACCGGCCACAGCACCACTTTTGTGCTTTGAGGTAGGGTTGCTTTTGTCCGCTGCCATGGCCGCCGCCAGGTCATGCCCATTGGCCAACAGGGAGGCAGCAGCTGCGGCTGCTGCAGCCTTGTCGGCAGCCTCTCCGCCCATCATGCTGCCGCCACCACTGCCACCAAAGGAGGAGTAGTGGGAGAGCGGGCGGGAGCGGCGTAGGCTCTTGTTGAGGGGTTCGCTGATGATGCCACTCTTGTTGCGGCGCTCGGGGGGTGGGGCGTCATCCGGCACCGAGGCTGGTACAGCTGCCGCTGCCGCACTCTTGTCTGCTGCTCCTGCCTTCGCGCCGCTGCCACCACTGCCATTGCTGCTGCCGCCGGCATCCTGGGGACCACTGCCGAGGCTCGACATGGTGGGGCCGGGGCCCGGACCCCGCCGCCAGGGGAGTCTGCCAACTGCCGGTGGTCTGCAGACGAGTGAGCACTTGGCCCTGCTGCCCTAATCAGGGATACCTGGTGGGCCTTGCAGCTCAAGGCAGGCACATGGTCAGAAGCCCACGTGGAAGTGTCTTCACTCTGTCGGGACAAGAGGACACAGGGTCAGGGCAGCAGTGGACACCTTCTCCTCCACTGTCATCATCACCACCACTACCACCAGCATCATCACTGGTTTCGCCATTATACCAGCCACATCCTGGCTAGGTATTTTGCTACGAGCCAGGCCCACCGTGGCTAAGGATTCTGTATTTGTGCTATCTCATTTAAGACTCATAAGGACACTATGAAGTAGTGGCTAGTAATACTATTTTACAGATGAGGAAAACAAGGGTTAGGAGACTTGTCTAGTCCACGTACACACAGCCACCAAATGGCATGGTGGAGGCTCAGCCCAGTGCTCCCCAGCCCCAAATCTGCCCTGCTACTGGCTGGGAAGGCCTGATAAGCACAGGCAGTCCTGGAGGAAGGAGAGGGTTAGAGATGTTTATTAACCCTGGAGTTTAGAGAGTAGTTACTTTCCACCTCCTAATCTTCCCTTGACCCACCTAAGGATAAGAGTTAGAACAGCTTTCTGAAGGGCTTTAAGGTACAGACCCCAAAGTCTGGGTAGCTGACTCTGGATTCCCATGGGGAGATTCCTAATACTTATCAGTTATTTCAAGGTTCTGACAAGTCCTACAGGTTAAAGGACCTGTATGACTTTGTTTAATCCAGTTTGCCCTAAGAACACAGACTCCTTATTTCAAGGAGCATCTATCCTCCCACCAAAGGGCAGGCAGCATGGGGCCACAGGACGAGCCTTCCCTGCAAGAGTGGGAGGACATGCTTGTGCACACACCTCCTCAGTTCCCAAACGATGGCATCATGTCAGACCCCACTTTTCTCTCTACTCGGGCCTCACTGCTGTTCTCTGGCCTGGCTTTCATGTTGGGGAGGGGACAGGGGCCTCATAAGCCTGCAGGGTAAGGCCTGGGTGGCGATCCTAGTGAGTGGGCAGGAGGGGTCTCTGGTTGGGGCAGGCTGGGATTGAAAGTAGGTGTGGCCCTCCAGGGACTAGGGCCTGTTGGGACGTTATCCCTTGCAAACTCCACATTTCTGAGGTCCCTCTTCCAAGCCTCAAGGCTAAGGCAGTGAGTGGCCAGCCTCCTTGGCCAGGAGGTCTGGAAGGAACTGGTCCTGATGGAGTGGGGTAGCGGCTCCTCCTCAGCCCTGGCTCTCTAACGCCCCTTCTCTGACTGCCTGCTGCACTGCAGCATCCCCCGGGAGAGGGGTGGGAGGAGAGGGCCCAGCCTCTGAGCAGCTGGTGGCCCAAGGGGGAGGTGCACATCTGGCTGGGCTTGAGGGTGGCACACACTGGATCTTTGTCCCCAGGCAACCCCTCCACCCCCTAGTCACAGGACTTAGCCTGACCCAGGAAACCATCTAGTCCAACCCTCTGCATTTACAGAAGGGGAAACTGAGGCCCTGGGCAAGCAAGGCCCTTGCCTCAAGACTCCTAAGGTTACAAAGAGGAGGGAGTGTGGGGAAGGGAAAAGCTCCCATCTCCAGGGTGACAAGAATGGCAGGCATCAGTAGAGAGCCAGACACTCCCTGTCCCTCACCAGCAGGCACTGCCCCACCTGGGGCACCTTCCCAGCGACGGTGAATAGATGGTGAGGGTAGAGTGGGGTAAGTGGGCATATTTCACCAGGACAGAACCAGCAGGGTGTCCTGGCTGAGCTGGTGGCAGCAAGAGGTCAGAGCTGCTCTAAGAGAAGGATGGCTGTGCTCTGTCCCGCCTCTCCAGGACCTAGCCCAGGCCCACTCTTGGGTCCCTCCCCTCAGAAGCTGGTGACCTATCCAGACTTCAGTGACCCTGGTGAGGTGTCAGTAACCAGGGCCAGTGAGATCAGGCCAGTGACACCTCCCCTCCCTGCCAAGTCAATTTATCCACCCCTGCCCATCTAAGCTCAACTACCCGACCTTGGGATCTCAACCCCAGCAGCCCCAGATACGGGGTGAGGGGAGAAGACAGGAGAAGGCAGATGTCTGTAGGTTGGCGAGGTGGGGAGGGGAGCAGCCTGAGCCCCAGCCCCTGTGTGTGTCCCCCGCCTCTGTGGCCCGCTGCCTGGTGGCAGAAATCGATAGCTGCATTAACGCTGCTCTGGCTCTGCTTGCTCCCCCCTCCTCCCAACTCCAGGATCTGCCTCTGCACCCAGGGCGGGCAGGTCACTTAGAAGTCAGCTCTCCGACACGGCCAGGCGTCCAGGGCTGGCGCGCTTGCTGAGTCTCTCTGCTTTTGTCTTCAACCTGAGTCTCTCTTAGTGGAGACTGAACTTCATATTCTGTTATCTCTGCCCTTCTCTTTGAATCTCTCCAATTGTCTACTTTTCTACCCTGCCTCAGAGACCACACTCTCCAAGCCCTCGTCGGGTCCTGGGACATGCTGAGCTTGGGACCAGAGGACATGATATGTCACTGAACAGGTGCTGCAGGCAAAATATTGTGGTTTGTCAGGCATAGAAAATGAAGGAGGGATAGTGGTGTAAGGGGGACTAACTCTGTCCTCAAATCCTGGAGTAGGCAGACACCTACATCTAGTCCCCTAGACCTGGTCCTCTAGCTTGTCTAAAATCTGTCCCTGTATCTGGCTCATTTTTTCCAGACCCTGGGAAAAGCTGATGCCCTGATCCCAGTGGACCCCTGACTGCAGGGCCTGTTTGTCCTACTCACAGAAGGGGAGGACATAGACTTCCTCCCAGGCCCCCACCTCCTACTGCAGGGCATACAGCAAACCCCTCCCAGACCAAGCAGGGCCTGGCAGTGCCCAGGCAGCAAGGGAGGAGCTGGGGCTGCGTTGAAGCGGAGCGGGAATGAGCGGGAGGGAAAGCTGGCGGGCAGGCGGGCGGCGGCGGGCGCATCCATCATCGCCCCTGCCAGGAACGCATCCAGCCCCCAAAAAGAAATACTGCGCCTGAGGAGGGACAACAAAGGGCTCCGTTTCATCAGCAATGCGGAGCCAGCGCCCCGCCGCCCCGCCAGCCGCGGTCAGCCCACAAAGGACCCCTTTGTCCATGCAGGAGCCGGGCGGCCGGGAGCTGGGACCAGGGGCTGATGGGCGGGGACAGAGCCTGGGGGGCGAGGGGGAGGGAGAACCAGTCATGGAGATCTGGGGGACAGAGGGGGACATGAGGCTGAACAGAGACAGGTGGTGGGGACTGTAGACAGAGAACTTGAGGGGTGGGTCAGAGAAAAGGGGACCTGAAGAAGAGGGGGCAAAGGGTCAAGGCCAAAGGACAGATTGTGCCACAGGGAACAGAGACTGGAGAAATGGGGGCTCAAAGAGACCCAGGGACCCAGGAAACCTAGCCCAGACTCTGAGTGACATGAAAGCAGCCTGAGGAGAGGGTCCAGGACTCAGAAGACCAGGAGATGGCAGTTGGACGCATCCACAGGAGAGGGAGGAGTAGAGGAGGGAGAAGTGGATGGGGGAGGGCAGTGGGCTCTTGACCTCAGGGCCTGGCCACAGGGCCCAAAGCCTCATGGTGGTCTCAAGCTCATTGGCTGAGCTGGGAAGAGAGGGGGAGTCAAAGTTGGGGCCACCCTCCTCACAGTGGGGGGTTGTCCCCGCCTCTCCCCCCAGGCCCTGGCCAGCCCCAGAAGGCACAGGCCCTGCCCCTCCCACCAGGCTACTGCCAAAGGCAACATTCAAGCTCCCTTAACTAGCTACCTAATCCTAAAGCATTTATTGAGCACTTACTGTGTCCCAGGCCCTGAGCACTTATGCTTTACATGTCCTTTCTCATTGACTCCTCCCCAGAATTCAGGGAGATGGGAACTATTAACCAGTTTCAGAGATGAGGAAACAGGCTGAGAGAGGTTCAAGCCATCAGCCCAGGGTCGAACAACTGGTACCTAGTGGGGACAGGATTTGAACCCAGATTCCAAGTGTTAGTCACCCTGCTCTGTGGTCTCCTTTGTTCCACCTGGGCCATTGGCAGAGTGTCCCAGGGCAAGATGACCCAGATACCCTGGAGGCTGCCCCCACCCCCAGCATTGTTACCATCGTGCCTGTTACCTCTCCATGGTGTGTGTGTGGGGGCGAGCTGTCCCAGACCCCAGAGGAGTGCCCCCTCCTGGGGGGCTTGGAGATGCCTAGGCAGGAACCCGGAATGTTGGGCCGGTGACGTCATAATGCCAGCTGGCAATGAGGTCACCAGAGGTGGTGGCAGTGCCTTCCCCCACCCTCACCCCCAGCAGGGCCAGATGCCTTGAGGGGCATTGTGGGAGGGCATGGTGCTGTCTGCAGGAAGACATGTACACAGGTGGCATTTAGATGGGGTCTTCAGGACGCAGAGGCACTGGCCCCACAGAGCCAGTGGTCACCAGGGCAAGCTAGCTGCTTGGCTGCACGCAGCCTCCCACCACTGGCCCCTGTAGCAGTCCCAGGCCCTGTGTGGTACTGGGGATACAGCAGAGGACGCGGACCCCGGCACCGTCCTTGAGGAGTACACTGGAGCTGGCCGGGGGTCACGTGGGCCTACGTGAAACGAGAGCTGGAAGGGGGGTTGAGTGGGGCATCAGGGCCCACCTGGAAGGAGGAAGGGCAGAGGTGAGAGTTAAGGACAAGGAGAGGGTACCAAAGGGGGTAGGAAGCCCAAGCTGGAAACAGTGCATCATAAGAAACGGGAAGCGGGTGCGAGGTGTGGGAATGAGGTTGGCGTGGTCCCAACTAGGCAGGGCTTTGAAGTCAAGAGTGGGAGTCAGCAGCTTCGATGAGGTATAATTTACATACTATAAAATTCACCCATTTTTAAGTGTACAACTCAATGATTTTTAGTAAATTGACAGTTATGCAGCCAGCACCACAACCGAGAACAGGAGTTGTCCAGCCAGCCTCCCTCCACTCCTTTGCTGGCCTTGGGAAGGCCTCCCAGAGGAGGAGGCTGTGTTTAGATGGGGTCTTCAGGACCCAGGGGCATTGGCCGTGCAAGAGCCGGCTGTCACCAGAGCATACCGCTTTGCAGATGCACACACCCTGACTCAAGGCACCCTTCTCCACACTTTTACACACACTCTTGACATCGGGCTACACCCCCTCACACACCTCAACCCACCTTGGTCTCGACCTCCAAGGAAGGTGAGATGGACAGCCAGACTGATGGCAGCCAGGCCAGCAGCAGCAAGGAGGGCAGACCAGAGGCTGTGGTGGCTGAAGTGGGCTGAGCAATAGATGGGGGGGGAGGGTTTCTGTCTCTGATTTCCATGATTCAGCCTGGGGAGTTTCCAGAGGAGGAAAAAAGCCCCACTCAATCCCAGGGAGGCACACACAGGGACACTGGTCTTTCAGGCAGTGAAAAATGCAGCCCCAGTAGGGGGAAGCACAGGGCCCATGCCCTGCTACGGATGGACACACGTGACTACTACCAGGACAGAGCTGATGGCCCAGGATGGGACATGTCCTCAAGACTGACTGCCAAGGACACAACCATATTTCCTTGACCCCAACCTTCTTACATCCCTTCTGCCAGGGGCAGGTAATACCCCCTTGACTGAGGATAGAAGCATGCTGCTGAGACCCAAGGCTTTGAGAAAACCCCAGGGGTACGTGGAGCTCTGTTCTTCCCTAGAGCTCCCAAACATAGCTGGAAAAAGGGATCAGCCAATTTCATGAACAGGAACACTGAGGCCCCAGGCAGGAAGTATGTCCCAATCTGGGGCACTAGGGAGTGAAATGAAGCACCTGGAACATCTCTGATAGGGACACGGGCTGCCTTAGCAGACTCCTCCCTCAGACCAGGGTCCTTCCCTGGCAGAACTGCAGTGTCAGAGGACCCTCCTTTGCCATGTGACCTTAGCATATGGTGTCTCAGCCAGTTCCCCCACCTGTAGCATAGGACCATGATGATAACAGCGAACATGTATGGGGCCTTATGTGCCAGGCACGGGCCATGCTTGATCTCATTTAACCCTCCCATCCACCCCTGAAGGAAGGACAAACATTGCCCCATTTAGAGTAGGCAATTTGATAAGTGTGATGGACAGAGAAAATGATGCCCTCTCCACTTGGGTTCCCCTGGATCTGGGACTAAATGTGTCCCAAAGTGGTGATGTCTGAGCTGAAACCACCCTGGGATGAGAGCCCACATACCTACCTAGGACCTCCCTCCCAGTAGGCCTCGATATAGTGTGAGCCAGAGAAGCTGGTTCAGAGATACACGAGCAAATTAATTGGGGGGGAGGGGGGGGAGAGGGAGGGAAGGAGAGAGAGAGAGAGAGAGAGAGAGAGAGAGAGAGAGAGAGAGAGAGAGAGAGAGAGAGAGAGAGAGAGAGAGAGAGAGTGTGTGTGTGTGTGTGTGTGTGTGTGTGCGCGCGCAGGGTGCCAACTAGGGGACTGGAGCCCTAAGGTCTAGGCTTGTGGCTCCAAGAAGCCCTCCCTGGCTTCTGAATTCCACCATTAAGCCTCAGGTTCCCATCTGTAAAATGGAAGGGAACGATTTTTGTTTCTCACTCCCAATTGCAAGAGTCACGACCCCAGAGGGCCCTATGGGGAGTGTGGGTGGAGAAATACAGAAGAAAGACTCCAGATAGAGACCCCCTCCCATACCCTGAATTCCAAGAGGAGGGCCCTTAGAGGGCCTGAACCAGCCTATGATGTGTGGGTAGGGAAAATGAGGTCTGGAGAGAAGGGCTTCAGCCAGCTAACAGGTTGGTTTGAGCCCAGGTGATGTGAGGCTTTTGGGGAACAAGGAGCACCCAACACCCCCCAACTCCTACCCCACCCAGAGGACAGGATAACAGCGGGTCCTAATAATGAGCACTCACTCTCTGCCAGGCATTGTGCTAAGCATTTCACACACATATTCCCATTGGGTCCTCACCACAGCCCTTTATCTATTATCCCCATTTTGCAGACAAGGCAACAGAGGCTCAGGGAGGTGAAGTTAACTGTCTAAGATCACGAGATCGATAAGTGGCAGAGCCAGGATTTGCACCCAGGTCTGTGTGACTCCAGGGTCTGGCTCTCCAACATGGGCCAAGGGCTCAGAGGCACGTAAGGTCCAGTTTGGCTCTCAGGCTGGGGAACCCCCTAGGTTTCCCATGTGTCCTGGGGAATGGTCTCAGGCCCCAGGCAAAACACGTTAGGGCACTGTTGCCGAGAAGTCTGCAGCTGTACCCAAAGGCCCAAGAAAAGACGGGAAGGGGCTGCGGGTGGGCCCGCCGGACCAGGCTAGGCCAGAGCTCCGGGCATTCCGGTGGCCTCCGCAGGAAGCAGAATGGGACGGAAACCGGCTCCTGCCTCCTCCCCCAGAATCCTGTGGGCAGCCCAGCCAGGCCACACAGAGGCCCTCTTTGTGCCTGCCCCAACCCACCACCCGCGGCTGGCCCAGGGTTTTGAGTTTCCTGGGGGGTGGGGGCCCAGCCTCCGCTGAGCCTCCAGCTACCTCCCCCTCTTGGGGTGGCCACAGCAGTCCACAGCTGGAGGAGGAAGTGAGTGGATAGCCAGGACTACCCCAGAGACCCTGCGGGGCCTAGAGTCTGCCCACATCCCATCCCCAACACCCTAATCAGGGGCTGGAGGTGGAAAGAAGGACCCAGAGACAGAACCTGAAAGGCCAGCCCCCGAGCCTGCCTCTCAGCCAGCCGCCAAGCTCACTGTGACCTATCTGGAAGCCCCCCCGCCCCCCATGCTCTTGGGCCCAGGGTGGTGCACATAATGAAGCTGGCTGGGTGGGTAGGGCAGTCTGTCACACCACCATTCCCCACTATCTGGGGGCTCCCTGGACACACAAGGCTTACCTCACCAAGGGAAGGGAAGGCCTCAAGCCTGATTCCCAGCATTTCAGGGGACAAAAGCCCCTTAGGGTGGTGTAACTACTCAAGGAACTTTGAGAACCAGGGAGTGAGCTTGCAGGTCGGAGTGTGCATCGTGATGAGCAGCACACAAACAGGTATATCTGTGTATGTAAGGCCTGGGAGGCATGCCAGACAATTGTGTGTGTCTGGTGGGCTGTGCTCATGTGAGTGGGCACTGTCTCAGATGTCATCCCTGTGGGTCTGAGCCTTGATGTAAACACGGGGCTTATATACAAGTGGAGATGGAGGTCTGTGGCTGTGACTGCCCTGTGTGTACAAGTTGAGGTGTGTGCTACCTACATCTGTGAGTATTCGCAGATGCCCAAGTGTGCGTGTCTGGACAAGTTACAGTGGTTTATGCGGTGGTTGGATGTGGTTCATCTAGCCTGTGTGACATAGCCTTGCTGTGTGTGCACTAGTGTGTGTGTGTGCTGAGTTGTGTCAGGGCCTCTGAGGGGTTCTGGGATGTGAGTCTGGGGCCTGCCTGGGATGGGGAGGGTGCAGCAGACAGGAACTGGTGCCAGGTGCTGGGGCCCCTTTGGAAACAGGAAGCTGCCCACAGGTGCACTGGGGCTGTGGTCGGGGCTAGGCTCGCCCAGGTTCAGTCTGTCCCCCTGAGAAACCAACCCATGGTTCCACTAGCCAAGAACCTGTCCCAGGCCCAGCCGTGAGGGAGGGACCTGCCTAGTCTGCCGTTCAAGGCCTAACAGCTCTGGCCAGCATCTGCCTGCTTGCCTGGCCTGAGTGTGGAAAAAACTGGAAAACAAAAGCCCCCAGACCGCAGGCCCTCCCTGCAGAGGCATGGGGGAGGCAAGCAAGAGGCGGGAGGCTGAGGAGGAGGGAGGGAGGTGTCGCCGCAGCCCCGGAACACAAAAATAATGAGGCGAGAGGGGCCATGGGGCCGAGCCGGCTGGTTCCGGAGTCGCTATCTGACCTTGACAGATGCCACAGCTGGGCGCCTGGAGAGGAGCCGCCGTCGCTGTGCTGCAGAGCCGCCCCCACCTCCCCCAGGCTGGGGTCGATGGAGGCTCGGGCGGGCCCCAGCCACAGGCAGCTACCCCACCAGGCCAGAACAGGGAGACCTTAGAGCACCTCTCAGTCGGGGGTGGGGGTGGGGGTGTCCGGAGGCAAGGGGGTGTCGGCAGGGCATGGGGGGAAGCCACAGGGTCTACTGAGTGCACCCAGCCCTCAGGTGTGGGTACATGGGTGTGAGCAGCACACAGTGTGCCATTGTGCTGACAGAGCTGTGAGGCTGCGTACGTGTGGGGAAGGGAAACAAAGTGTGAGCGTGGGTGTGACGGAGACAAAGATTGTACTTGTGTGCGTGTGTCCTTGGGGTCACAGGAGGCTGGAGAGGTGGCTGGTGCCCCTGAAATGGGTGTGGTACATCACTGGGGTGGGGGCACCGATCATTCCTCCTCCACCTCCCCCTTCAAGAGCCACAGCTGTCCTGGTAGGTGCCAGCCATGCTGGGCTGGGGGCGGGCGGGGGGACAAAGAGCTACAGGGCTCGGGCCCCCACTGAGTCCTGCCCCTTGCAGATGGAGGAGAGCCGCCCCCACAGCGAGCCCTCCCCCCCCAGCTCCCGGCCTGCACTCTCTCCTGCTGTGGTGGCTGCTCCCGGCCACTCAGTGCTGGGTGCAGTGCTGGGCACCACCACTCTGGGGACATCAGCAAGGGGCTGGGGTGTGAGCTGCAGGAGGGGATGCTGGGCTGGAGGCGGATTAGCAATTCCGAGCACTGGCTGCATAATTAAAAAATCATTACGGCAGGCGGAGTGTGAGCTCACGCTCAGAGCGGGCGGGGACACTGCCGTGGTGCTCCCCCTCCCACCGCTTCCCTGAGGAAAAATCCCACCTGCTAATATAATTATGGAAAAACACAAGCACGGAAATTCGGTTTCAGCAAACAACGTGCCTGCGTGCCCAGGGCCCACCTGGCCCTCAGCACAGCGAGCAGGCTGGCCAGTGGCGCCCAGGGCTCATGGCAGCGTGGCAGGCCCTGTGGGGTCCAGGCTGCAGACCCTGACCTCCACCCCCTCAGCAACTCCAACAGAGGGGAGTGAGGGGCACATAAAGCCCTGCCCCCCAAATCTCAAATCCAGGCGAAAACTGGCTGGCCCTAGCATTTTACAAATGGGGAAACCAAGGCTAAGAAATCTGCCTAAGGTTTGTGGCAAAGCTGAGACAATTGGATCCTGCTGCACCAATGCAACACCTCAGGTGCTCAGCAAGACCCCTCAAGAACCCCCTTCCCAGTTTCTCTCCCTCATCTATCATCTCCCCAGGCCCTTTCACTCTCCCTTGGGATAAGACCTTGCTCTATCAGACTGATCTGTCCAAGCCATGTACCCCAGTGCCTCACAGAGCCCACCCAAACGTATAGGGCATTGTGGGGGCTGTGATGCCCCAGCCTTCCAAGTTTGGGGACAGGGCATCCTGGGCATGTCTGGGTTAAGCCAGGCGAGCAGAGCTGGCTCCCACCCGGAGAAACGCAGCCAGCTCTGGGGCACAGGCCTCAGAACGTCAGGAACAGCCGCCATCACCTCGGGCCTGGAGCGGGCAGCAGGGAGGAGGGGCCGGGCCTAATTAGTCGGCCTGGGACCCAGGCGGGCGCCGGCAGCGGCAGACGCAGCAGCCGGAGCCGCGCAGGCACGTCCGCGGCCGGACCTGGAGGCGGCGCGGAGCCGGGAGGCCGAGGCGCCCTGAGACGCAGCGGGACCGCGGCCTGGGAAGGCCCAGACCAAGGAGATTCCACGCCGAGCAGGCCTGCCTCCCCTCATTCCTTGGTGCCACCAGGCGCAGCAATTAGAGGCTTTCAAAGTTTGTCCTTAATTGGTTTCATTTTTGCCTCATAAATGATTCATGGCCCCAGAGGTCTAGGAGGCGGAGGGAGTGGCAGGGGAAATTTGGGGAGACTTCTGCCTGGAGCCAGACCACATACCTGAGGCTGAGGAGGGGGCTGCAGCCCCAGCCTGGTGGATGTGAGGGGCTGAGGAAACCTTGGGCAGGTGGGAGCCTCCAGTGAAAATAAGAACCCCCAGCCCTATCCTTGCAGTGTTGACTAATTAGGGACGGCGACGATTCCTCTGCAGACCACAGCTCAGCATCCAGGCCCAGAGCCATTGCAGCTGCTGGGGCCCTGGGAGTGTGAATAATAATGTAATGATAACAAAATAACAGTGTCAGTAATAATAATAATGATGGCCAACACTTGGTGAACACTTATGGCGCTCTTAGTTTTAGGCATGGAGCTAAGAACAACGTATGTATGATCTCATTTCACCCCTATCCCCCCAGGCACTACAGGGACAAGTACCGGGAACCCCTTTTAACCAATGAAGAAACTGAGGCTCAGTGAAATTAAGGCCTGCCCGTTGACCGTCCTCTGATGCCAGAACCCTTCACTCACCAAGCTCTCAGGAGCACTGGGCCCAAGGCTGGACACCAGGAGCACTGCCCGCCAGGCCCCAGGGAAGTCTGGGAATGGCTCCTGTTAGGTCCTGAGGCCTGGAGGAAGACTCCAGAGGGCACCAAGTGGCCCCACATCCACCTGGTAAAGAGGGATCCTTTACCCTGGCTTCCCTTTGCTCTGCTTCTTTCCTACCTCTCGGGCCTGAGGCACAGCAGTTCCCTATCCAAGATGATGGATGGGACTGAGCTGGCTCTACCCCCCAGCTGGCTTGTGTGACCTTGGCTGAGCAATGTCTCCATTGGGCCTTAATTGGCCTATCTGTAAAACAGCCCTATGAAGCAACCCCCCTCCCCCACCTCCAGCACTAACCCTGAGCTGGGCACTGGGGTACAGAGAGTAGATGCCCTTGCACCCCAGCCTCGGAGAGCTCCCAGTCTAGGGGAAGATGGACAGACACAGACACACACAAGAAGGGTTTAACAGTTTGCACAAAGAGCACTTAGCCAATGGCTAACAAGCTGGGAGGGAATACCAGGAAAGGCTTCTTGGAGATGAGGTGGACAGAGGAAACTTCTCTCCTCTGACAAAGCCTCCCACTCTTCTGACTCCAAATCTCACTCACACAGAAGATGCGCAAGGAGTGGCACACTTAAACCCAAGACTGGGGACCTCCCTGTGCCAACCCTGAAGAAACCCAGAACTCAAGAGTGATGTGGGATGCAAAGTGCCCAGCTCAGCCCACCCATGACACTTCTATTCTGAACAAATGGGGGGTTGAGGACCACAAAATTAACTCCAGAGACCACCTGAACACTGGGGAAATCCTAAAGGTGAGGGAATGCACTGAGCAAATCCAGGGGTGCCACAGGACTCTGAACTGCTAGCTGTTTACTCTTGGGTGCCTCACAAACATCACTTCCTCTTGTGCCCTCCAGCTCTTCGGTTCCAATTGCATGTACCAGGTACCCCTCCAAAACCATGCTGGCCCTCTGAGGCTCTGGCATCAGCACAGTCCCAGTTGTTGGTGCCCTGCTCTCCCACCCAGCCTGCCTCCAACAGGCAACAAAATAGCCTGGGGCTTGGTCCAGGCACTTCGAGTGGTTATAACTCATGCTCTCTCCAAGCCCTTTGAGTAACATATATGATCATCCCTATTTCCCTGATGAGGAAAATGAAGCTTAGAGAGGTGAAGGGACTTGCCCAAGGCCACACAGCTTAGTGGAACCCGGGTTTTGACCCTCTTGAGAGCCCATGTTCCCCACCTCACTGGCCTCCTCTAGGTCAGTATCCCTGACCTGTTCCAGGCCTGGCCACTTCTTGTACCAGCCCTGACCCTTCTTCTCTCTCGACAAAGACTGAACAGAGCCAGTGATCCTCCATACTCTAGAAATTGGTCTAGCTGAGGCTTGTGGTTAGGGGCCCTGCAAGGGGCCCTGGGGGTCCCTATGTACTCCAGGGAGCCCTGGGGCACAGGGCCTCCTGCTTCAGCCCCAGCTTGGCCTTCCAAAGGATTGGGTGGGAAGGGGCTGGAGCTACATGCACATACAGGTCACCACAAATGTCCAGGGGAAGGAGACACAATGGTGCCAGGTGTGACAGGACGGAGGGGGTTGGCCATGTTCTCTGACCTTCTCCTGGGGGGCCCTTGCCCACCCTTCGGAGGGGGCAAACTGTGGGATTTTACCAGCTGGGACATTAATCCCTTGGGAAGAAGCCTGGGCTCTACATACCCTCTACTCCAGGCTTCTCGAGGACACAGCTCAACAACCTGGGCAAGTCACATACTCTCAGCCTTGGCTGCTTCATCTGCACATTCATCTAATGTCCCTGGGCACTTTGGGAAACCCTTTGGGATTAGGTTTAAGGTTTCCCCTGAGAAAAGGGGTTTGGAAGAACTGGACAAAACATCAGCCTATGTGTATGGGGTCAGTGTATGGCAATGCTTGACAATGGCTTCTGAAACATTCAAACAAGTGGCTAAGTTCTCAGGATCCTTAGTTGACCCTCAGCAGGTCCAGTCAATGAACCCTACCCAGGTGCCTACTCTGCGCCAGGACACTGGTCTGCCCTTTGCCCCATCTGCCTGTCCCAGGGCTGCCCTGGTCAGGTTATGGGGCTCCCCTCTCCAGCCTGCCCATGAACCTGCACATCTCAGGCAGGTCAGCACTGACATCAGCAGGACTGGCCAGGCATGGAGTCTGCCACCTCCGGAATCACCAATTAATTAACTTTTTCAAATTAATTTCCCAAGCAAAAATTCCATAATTACATCTGTCTCCATCAGCTCGATCTGGGCAGGCAAGAGGACCCCACAATGATATGGAATGTGGGCTGAGGTGCCCCAAGGGGTGACCACAGCAGCCCTGGGACCAGGTCAGAGAGGCCACTGGGGGCTCAGTTTCACCATGGCAGGGTGTTTTTCTAGCATCCTTGTGGATGCTGTCTAGGAGGGGAGGGGGCTGAGAAACCAGAATCCCCAGCCAGGAGGTGGGAGGCTCAGGAAGACCCACGGCCTGCCCAGCTCATCCTGCTACCCCCAGCCTCCACCCTGATGCCCCAAAACCACAGCAGGTCTTAGCATGGCCTGGTAGCAACACAGACACCATGAGGCTGAGGAGGCCTCCACTGCGGCGTTCTAATTTCCCAAAGGGGCTGAGATTAATTAGCTCACACACAGGCGCAGAGAGGGAGAGGAGAGTGGGAGCAGGGGCGGGCAGCGTCAGGCAAAGAGCTGGCTGGCGCTTCCCCTGCCCGCCCGCCCGGCAGGCAGGCGGCCTTGACAGCCTGGGTGCTCTGAAGGTCAGTGGCCGAGCCGGCTGAGCCAGCAGACTGGCACCATCTCCTTCCCAGAATCCCCAAGGCCAAGGCTGCGGGGAAAATCGACCAGGAGGACAGCCGGTGGGGGCAGGGGCCCCATGGCCAACACCATCTACTGTCCGTGCTGGGTGTTCTGCCCACACTACCCTGTTTCATCCTCACAACAGGCCAAGGAGGTAGGCACCATGATGCTCCCATTTCACAGGTGAGGACACTGAGGCTCAAAACAGAGTGGGGCAGTGACTGGTCAAGGCCACCCAAGCTGTGAACAGTAAAGGGGAGATTTTTAAATTCAGGTCAGTCCAATTCTAGAGCCTGCTCTGCTCCCCCTCAGACCCCTGTACCGACATGAGGGCTGCAGGGGCCCAGAGCCTGGGGGACCTGGGAACACCAGTCACAAGGCACGTGGGTCTTTCTGTGCCTCAGAAACGCACAGGACAGACTCTCCTACGACCATTTCACAGATGAAGAAACTGAGACCAGAAAGGGGAAGTGACTAGCCACACAGCACAGGGCCCCAAACCCAGAGATCCTGTCCCTCGGTCTGTACCAGGGCCTTGCCTTGCCTGGTGCTCTCTGGCTAGCTGGTACACATGACGGGGGTGGAGGGAGATAGGCCCAGCCCAAGGGTACTTTCTCAGCCACTCCCTATAGAACTCCTCCAAGAAGGGAGAAGAACCCTCAGGAAGGGGGAGGGGGAGCAAACGACCCCAGCTAGGTCCTAAGCAGCTCTCACAAACCTAGCAATTGAGTTTCCTTTTCCAGAACTTGTCTGCAGGGAGACCCCTGCAGCCCCAAGGGGCATCTATCAGCTTCTCAGGGCCACCCCTGTTACCCCCACCCCACTCCCAGTGAATCATTTACCCTGTAGAAGCCAAGGCCAACGGGCTCACTCTCCCCAGGCCTAAAGAGTCAGGAGTCCCAAAACCCTTAGGTTCAAACCTGGGGAGTGCCCTAAGATGGCAGAGGGCCCTGGGACAGTTGTGGGGCTGGGAAGGGACTGGCCCAACTGGGAACATTACACATCATGCTCAAGTCACGAAAGGATCCGTGCGTGGGCTTTGGAATCAGGCTTCCTATCACAGCCCTGCAGCCTCAAGCCTAGGAGACATCAGGCAAGGCACTCAACCTTGCTGAGCTTAGCCCTCATCTGTGAAATGCACATGACAGAAGCTCCACCTCGGTCCCGGCCCAGGAGAGGACATATGTGAAACTCTCACTGATGGTCAGCACCCAGGAGATGCTCAATAAATGATAGCTGTGTTATTTTCACCGTCGTCATCAGTAAAGCATAAGAGTGAGTGTCAAGGACAGCTCAGACCAGAGGTTGGGAGGCCTAGGTTGTAGTTCCAGTTCTTCCTATGAGTGCTGAGCCAACCCCTCGTGCCTCAGTTTCCCCAGCATAGAATGCAAAGTATCTTTCCTACCCTCTAATCTGCAGAACTGTGGGGAGATGGGCATAGGTAGGAGTCCAAAGGCTAGAAGGAGGGCAGCATACAGATGGCCATGCTCACATCCCCTCCTCTGGCCACAGGAAGAGCCCACCTATATTTCCTGCCACTCTTTCTTCCCACCTCCCTTGTCCCCCAGCCCTACCAGCTCTGTCAGCACTACTTAGCTCTCCTGCAGTCTCCTGATGACCCTGCCAGAGGTGTGTGCCATGTCCCTCACCACCCCCACAAAGGCCCCGTCTGCCACGTGAAAATCTGTTTGAGTCTAATTTGTTATGGCCTTGCTGTGTGAGTGCTGGGGGGTGGGGAACAGAGAAGGCCTTGGAACTATGGTTAGCTTTCTCTGCTTCCTCTCTGACTGTGAATGAAGCACCCGGAATAGCCACCCAAGGACCCTGGTTCCAACCCATTTCCATCCCCGAGCCCTGGGTCCCAGCTCAACCTCTTCATTTTTGCACCTCAGCATTCCCATCTGAGAACAGCCCCAGAGAAGACTAACTCCAAGGCATTCTAACTAAGGAGCCCTTGTGAGGGTCTTACTCCCAGAAAAATGCCAGCTTTTGTGGAGCAGACAGGTGGGGCAGGGGCTGGACTCACCTGGAGAGCCAGGTGTGGCACAGTTAGATTGGTGAGACCCATGCCATCATCTACTTCAGGTCCTGCCACTTTAAGACATCTGAGACTCATATCCATTTTATAGGTGGCAAAAGTGAGGTTAGAGAGGTTGGCAGATTGGTGCATGATTACACCAGGCCTGTCCAACTCTAGAGTCCACAGGCTCAGGGGACATTCAGGCCTCCTGACTGGCCACTGCTGGCTTATTTTCCTTGGGATACCTAGACCCTTCTCACCTCGACCACTGTCCAGGCTTTCCCTTCATGGAACAAACCTGTGTGGCTAGGAGGTGGGAACCTGCCTGGGCCTGAGTCCTCACAGCCACCTGCCCTTGACCCCAGCTGGGCTGTTTCAACCCTGTGGACACAGAATGATCTGTAATCTGTAGATCTGTTAGAGGTGACTGTCCAAAGCCCTTCATGACCATGATTAAGTCATCCCCACCAGACTCAATTATCTCATCTGAAAAATGGGCATGCCCCTAACTCTGCCCAGTTCAGGGAGGGCAGGCCCCAGCCCCAAAGGACAGCAGAAGCTAGAGGCCCCCTGAGGGCACCCTTCCAACCCAACAGCCCTCCTGTACTCAGGCCATCTCTGTATCCATTCTGCAGTCCAACAGACTAAGGACCAGAGGCTAAGGCCAAATTCTGAGTCTCGGTGCTAGTAACAAAGGGGAGGGGGTAGGATAATACGGGCCTTGGGAACCAGGGAACCAGGGAAACATAGAAAAGCAGGTGCCAAGGTGAGCAGGAAGGTTGGGCAGACAGGGTCTTAGGGCACAGCCCAACCAATCAAGAGGGTCTCATTCCTTCCCCAACCTCTGGTACCCTCACCCCAAGTGGGGGGAGCAGCTGGTCACTTGGAGCTCCTGGGAAATTGATTTTCCATGGTGCTCCTTCTCCATCCTTTCCTCTTCCCAGCTTCTCTGCATCCCTCTCCCCTCTACTCTCAACCCACCACTGCCTGGGCCAGAGTTCCAGCTCTCTGAGAACAGCTGGGTTTAATGCTTCTAAGCCTGATACCTGGCTCTCCTCCTGCAGGTGGGGCCAAGCCAGTGCAGGGGATAGGGGAAAATGGCCCCAAATCCAATGCCCATTGGCTGACTCCTCATGGCCGAGGCTCATGGCCTCGTTTGTGTGAGCCTGATCATGCCAGAGTGTGCATGTGTGTGTAAGCAAGTGTGTGCACCAGGCTGTGTTGTTAGTGCTCCTGGCCCGACTCTGGCAGCGTCTAGGCATGAGCTGTGGCCTGAGGATGACAGCCTGGCCTATGACAGGGCGCAGCAGAGTGTGGAGTCCTCCCAGGGTGTACGCTGTGCGTGACAGTGCATGTCCATTCGCCTGCGTATGTCCCAGTGTGGGTATGGGCCAGAGCCTGGGCTGGGTGGGCTGTCTGGGTAACAGCGAGTGTGCTTTCCGAGTGGCCACGTAGGAGCTGTGTGTGCACAGTGTATGTGACCGAGCCAGCCATGTGCGTGTGTCAGCTGTGTGCCGTGTGAGCGACTGTGTCTGTTCTAAGCGTGTGCCCCTGGGTGTGCAGTGTGTGGGGTGCGTGAGTGTGCGCTCTGCCTGCCAGGCCGCAGGGCCTCGTGGGGCTGCTGGGGATGGGGTGACTCACGTCTCCTGAGCTAATCCTGCCGCCCGCCCAGCTCACCCTGCTCGGCTGGGCTCACGGCCGCCAGTGCAAGGAGGTGGGGGGGAGGCGCGGGCAGCCACGGCAGGGAGGCTGGCTTGATAAATAACCTGCTGCTTCCCCCAGGCCTCTGAGAAGGGGAGGCTGCGTGGGGAGGAGGGAGAGGAGGAGGCGGGGGAGGCAGCCCTGGCCCCCCAGGCTCTGGCTGCCCTGGCCCCCATGGCCCAGGCTGCAGCTCCAGCTCCGGTTCCTGTTTCATCGAAACCTGAGCTGGGAAAAGCCTATCGGGTCATCTTGCCTGTCCCGCCGGCCGCCAGGCCCAGGCAAGCTGCCCCTCAGGGGACAAGCCTGCAGCTTGGCCTCCCAGCCAGTGGGTGGGGGTGGGGGTGCAGATATTTCTGTCCAGACTAAATGCAGCTCAAAGCCTCTGGCTGTGCCCCCCCCCAACAGCTGCTCCCAGGGGCCCCCTGACTCTACAGGATACACTAAATATAGCCCCCCAACTCCAGCAAACCCCTAATGTTCACTTCTTCCCATTGGCCCCACCCACATGAGGATAGGGGGCAGGCTGGGGAGCCCACAGTGTGAACTTGGGCTAGTATATTCCCCCGGCCCTCTGGGCCCGGCCTGGCCTAACATGTGCTATTGGAGAGCAGACCACAAAGGTGACTAGGTCGGGGTCTTTGTCCAGGGAGATAAGGGCTGAGGTTCAGAGCTCTCCCCATAGTACCCCCAAGGCTTACAGGCTTATAAACATGGCCCCCTCCATCTTGCCTGTTCCCTGCCCAGCCTGGGCAACACCAGGCTCCTCCAATCTGCCGGGCCGGACCCTGGCCAGGAAACAAGTTGTGCCAGGCTGGAGGGGGGGTGGTGCAGGGAGTATGACAGCTGCTATTTCCTGAAGGCCACAGTCGGGCACAACCCAGATTCCTGCCTGGCTCCATACTCTGACAGTCCACCTGAGTGCTTCTCTCAGGCTCCTGGCCCCTTAACAGGGTGCCCCCTTCCCCAGCGTCAGCACTGTCAGCAGATCCCCGGCCAGGACTCCAGTCCCACTCCTCACTGCACTGGTATATACAGGAAAAAGGGGCCCAGATGCATTCCTCTAGGCCAGGGCATGGGGGTTGGGGTGGGGAGTGGTGGTCCCTGCAGGGTTCAACAGGCGGGGGAGGTAGCCCCAGCTTCCCTCCTCCCGCCTGCCCACCCGGCTGCTTCCCCCAGCCCCACACACACCAAATTCCCCACATGCCTGTCTGTCTCTGACAGCTCGCGCAAATACTTGGCTGCGCGGGCACCCGCTGTTCTGAGCCCGCTGCGCCTCCTCCCCTGCCTTCCCCTGGGGGGCTCTGCAGTTGTAGCCAGGGACTGGAAGGGGCCAGAGCCAAGAAGCTCGGTGGGCACCAGGGGGTGGGGGGAGCACGGGCAGGAGGGACCAGCCCCAATTCCAAAGTACCCTCCCACCCCCATCTGGGGGGCCCAGGGACCTGGGAGGCCACTGGGAGCCAGCCCTGGCTGGGCAGCAGCTGCTGACGCCCCCGCTGCCCCCCGGAACCTCCCAGGAGGACCTTCCGGAGGCCTCCCACTCGCCTCAGCCGATGAAACGGCATCTGCCACCCCAGCAGCGGTGGCTCAGGACAGGGCGGGGGGCACAATGAGGCCCCTGGGGAAGGCTTTGAAATCTGGACTATGGCCCAGCCCCTCTTGGGAGCCCTGGCCCCTCATCACAGACCCAGCCTCAGCATGGCTTGTGTGTGTACATGTGTGTGCACGTGCACACGTTCCACCCCAGCTGCCGGGCCTCGGATGTCTCCACTTGCACTGGCTGGGGGTGCCTCGCCTGCCCCTAAATGCCCTCCTTCCTGCTGGCCTTGCCTCCCTCCCTGGAGACCAGTGGAGGAAACACTTCCTGAGAGTGGCTGGGATTTTCCGCTGGACACTGCCTTGCTGGCTGGTTCCACACCTCCCCCCACCTCATTCCTTGCTTCCAGCGTCACTCCTTAGGCCAAATCACACCCCCACTTCATGCCTGCAAGCCAAGGAGCCTCCCCCCTCCCCCAGCTGCTCTGCCACTCACCCCGGCACCCCCAGTATCCCCATATCAGCATGCATCCAGGCCCACAGTACATCCTGAATGAATGACCTCATGGAATAACACCCTCCATTTTGCTGAAGGGTACACTGAGGTCAGTAGAGAGCGAGGCCTCCTACCCAGGGCTCTACCTGAAGAACTCTTACGGTAGGTCCTTCTCTTTCTGTCCACTGACCTCCCACTACATTTTCTGTCCCAACAACCAATTCAGCCCTTCCTGGCTACTGGAGGCATTAGGGTCAGACTGCAAGCAGAACTTCTCGGTGCTCTGGGGCCAGTGTTAGCTGGTGATTTGGGATTACTCTCCCAGCTCTTACACAGCCTAACACTGGCCTTGAAAAGAATCCCCCACCAACTGTGCTGTCTTTGTGACGCTAGACCATGGGGTAGAGCCTCCTCTCCCCATTGCACAGATGGGGCTGCTGAGGCCCCCAAGGGAGGGGGGAGCTGCTGGCGGCCGTGAGTCAGAGGGGGAGCTGGGAAGCCGCCCGGCCCTGCCGGCTGTTGCTGGAATCAACAGCCTGCATTTCCTCCTCATGCTGGTGCTGTGGGAAGCGTGGGCAGCGGGTGTGCGGGTCTCACAGTGAGGACCCCTCCTGTGCCTGCAGGCCAGCCTCATTCCCTTGCCACCTCACTGGACCCATGGTCTACTCCCTACCCCGGCTGGATCTCCAGAGAGGGGCAGACTAGTGGCAGAACTGGTGTTTCTGTCCCAGCCTGGCTCAGGGAGGCCCCTCCTCTCAGAGCCTCAATGTCTCCTAGCATCCAACAAAAAGACTGAACCATGACCATTCACGCTGCCTTCCAGCAGTAAAACCCATGATTCCGTGATTCTAGAATCCTACCATTCCAAGAATTCTAACTTGAGAATCCCTCTGCACTAAACATTTGATGATTCTAGAATCCTCTAACTCTAAAAATCCTGGGTGATCAAGATCTGACACCCCCAGGAAGAAAGAGGACATGATTCACAGCCTATTGGCCCAGTTCACCAATTTCCCATCTAGCTTTGGGGGAGGTAGGTCAGGCAAGAGAAGGGCTGGATCTCAACCATCTGGACATGGGGCTGTGGGAGGAGCCTGTGGGCCTGGGAATAGAGCTGGTCTAGGCCTGGGGGACAAGCCACCTCTTCCAGCCACTGACTCTGCAGATGTCAAGATACCCAGCCCCCACCCTGCCCTAGGAGAGCAAGAGTGGGTGGCTGGGGGTTTGCAAGCTTGTGTCCCCACCCTGCGGCTCAGAGGGAGGGCGGGCTCCAGGTCAGGGCCGGTCTCCCTGCTTCTCAGGTTCCAAGCCAAGCTCCACGCTTCATCTTCCTGTCTTTACCACCCACTACTTCCTCCTTCCCGCCACAGTCCCTTCACTTCCCAGACTCTCAGGCAAGTCCTAGCCCAGGCCAGCTGGGAGCCAGCCAGGGCAAAGGTTCCCAAGCCCATCTGACAGATGGAAAAACTGAGGTCCAGGGAGAAAAGATGACATGCCCCAAGAGTTCGGCTCCAGCAGCCTGTTGGTCTCTGGCCATACCTCTCAGCTCTGCCCACCACCTCAGTTCCCAGAGTCCTCCAGAGAGCCAGTGGGTCTCCATAAAGCAGCCTGTTTATCAGCACATGCCTATCCCAGCACCCCTTGAGCACGCACATTCCCACACTCAGCTGTCTGGTCACTCATTCATTCATTCCTTCATTTACTCTATAGCCAAAGAGCCCATCTCTCTACCACGTCAGGCCCCTTGCCAGGGCTTATGGGAGCCCTTGAGGAGAGTGCAGATCAAGACCTGCATTCAGCAAGCATTTAGGAAATACCTTCTGTGTGCCAGGAAGTGTAGAAGGTGCAGGAAACACCACATGCAGACCTAGCCCCAGCTGCCCTCATGATTCTCATAGCTTGCCAGGCTCTGCTAGAGCCCAATTCCACTTATCAGGGGCAAGTCACAAACTCTCCAAGCCTCATTTTCTCATCTATTTATGGGGATGCTAAGAGCACCCAACTCACTGGGCTACTGTGGGGATTAAAGGAGGTGAAGCCCAGAAAGCCATTAACACAGTGCCTGGCCCCAGGAACGGCTTGGGATGTGTTAGCCATTATCATTACCATTGTTTTGAACTATTATTATTATAGTAATAATATTTGGGAGACAGCAATTGACTATGGCAATAACTAAAGCTCTTCAAACACTTACTTGGAGCCAGGCATTTGGGGTAAGGGAAGGAATCATTGCCACATCCCATGGCTCAAAAACCCCCCAAGGGGAGTAGATGTGGCTCAAGCAGTTGAGCACCTGCTCCCCACATGGGAGGTCCCGGGTTCGGTCCCCGATCCTCCTAAAAAACAACAAAAACAAGCAAACAAACGAAAAAAACAAATTCAGAGGAGCCGATGTGGCTCAATGGTTGAGTGCTGGCTTCCCACACACGAGGTCCCAGTTCAATCCCCAGCCCTGGTACCTCAAAAAAAAAAAAAGCCCCATAAGCATCTGATGAACAAGGGAATCAATGACAGGTGGCATGGCCTTGCTTTCATGGAGGGCGTGAGCCAGCATGTGTTCACGTGTAAAGGGGAGTCTTTTTGCCCACATGTATGTGCACTCAGGTGTGAGGGTGCTGGGGGGTAGGGGTGAGTCCAGCAGAGGGTGAGTTATTTGGGTGAAGGAAAGGCAGTGATGCAGGGAACACAGCTGCTCAGTCCCGCTTGGCCCCTACCCCGCCCACTCCTGCCATCACAGCAGGGAGGAGGAATTGTGGCAAGAGCAGGGACCAGGCCCAGTGGGGAGAAAGATGCTTTGCATAGTTCTGGCCACCAGATTACAGGCCTAGGCTAGGCCCTTGGGTGGGGGCTGGGGGCGCCAGGTGCCGTCCCACATGAACCAGGCCCCAGCACCCTCACTTTATGCCTGAACTTGCATGGCACACACGTGTTCCTGCTGGCAGCCCAGACAAGTCCGAGGAGGTCAGAGAAGGTCATGGGCAAGGGAGGGAGTGGTGGGTCCAAGGGCCATGTGGGGTCTGCTGGTCAGGGAGGGTGGGTGGGTACAGGGCTCCCCTGGGGCCACCAGGCAGGCCTGGCTCTGCCCTGCTGGGGCCGGCAGCTAGAGGGGAGTAAATATAGCACGGGGCGTCCCGGCCACATTCCTGGGAGGCCAGAATGGCCTGCCTGCCCGCTGCTCCAGGCAGAGTGCAGCCGCCAGGGCCCAGCCGCCACTACCCTCTTCCCAAACAAACAGAAAAATAAATAAAACCAGCTCTCACGGCCGGCACAGCTCGGTCGGGGGGGGGCAGGAAGGGGTGGACCCGGGGGGCGGACAGGCGGGCGGACCAGTTGCCGCGGTTTCTGTTCCGCTGGGAAGGAGGAGGCCAACAAAAGAGGAAAATGGAGGAAAAGGGCAGGGAGATGGTCAGAGATGTCAGAGAAGCGAGAGAACCCATGTGAGAGAGGCAGGGCTTGAGAAGTAGAAGTGTGGGAGGCAGCAGGTCAGGAGGGACAGGGAAGGTGCGGGGGTGGGGGGGAGGCAGAGGCAACCTCAGTGTCAGTAATTCAGCAACAGGAAAGCCCCTGGGGGGCTACAGGCAGACAAAGGGGGCCATGTGGGCTGGGGCAGGGGGCTGACTCCAAGGGCCATGAAATATTAAAGAGCCTAGACCAGTGAGTGACAGAGGTCAGACACAGCAGGAGACTAGCCAGGGAGCGATGGGGACCCTGAGGCGGAGGGGCTGCCCACCCCCATCTCCGTCAGAGCCAGTCTCCCCAGCTCTCCTCCTGCTGTGACTCCTTTCTGTCTTCCTATCGATAGAGGACAGGCTGACAGGGTGGGAGGGGCTGTGGGGATTAGTGATGGGAGGGAGACCTCTGCGGTTCCCTCTTGTGCACAGCGGCCTTCCTGAGCTGCCAGCCACCGGAGCAAGAAGGCCAGGAGGCCTGTCAGCATAGCCGTTGCCACCGGCGCCTCCTGGGGAAGAGGGGGTAGACACCAAACTTCCCCTTCCCGGAAAAAAAATCCGCCAAGCCACCGCCGGGAGAGAAGGCCATGCCTCGAGTCTCAGCTGAGCCAGTGGGTAAATGAACAGGCCAGCCAGCAGGTCATCTCCTAGCCCTCCCACTCTACCCTGGGCCCATTACCAGCTTCATGACCTTGGCCTGGCCCCTCATCCCTGAGTCTGTATCTTCCCTAGTCTCACCCCTCACCTTCCAGGCTTGGTATGAAGAACGAACGAAGGAGCCACTATGAGAGGTTGAAGCCAAACATGCATTATCCCAGATAATCCTCCCATGTACCCTACAAGGTCAGCCCTATTATTGTGCCCATTTTACAGATGGGAAAAGAGAAACTCAAAGAAGCAAAGTGACATATCTGAGATCACACATCTGATAATTAGCAGAGTGGAGACAGAAACACTTAGTGTAAGCCACATATTTTTTCCTTCCATTCACTGAGGAATAGAATGTCCTTGTTACCATAAAGCCAACATTTACTGAGTGCCTCCTGTGGGTTAGCCATGGTGCTGGGCATTGCACAACTGTCCCCATGTCCATCTGAAAATGGCCTTGTGAGGCAGGTACTCCTATTGTACCATTTTAGGGATAAGGAAACTGAGGTTCATAGAGATAACACATTGTCCAAAGGTCATACATCCAGCTTGACAGTGACACGGCCAGGATTTGGAGCCCGATCTGATAGACTCCAAACACACTTGTCTGGGTGGGGGGAAGGGAGGCTGTTAGGAGAACCCATTAGGAGGGGAGCTCAGTGGTCTAACAGGACCCCAAAACAGACACCGTGCCAAGGGCAGATACAAGGCCACAGTTGCTGTGCTGGGTGGTAGCCAGCAAGTGCTCTGGAAGCAGAAGGTGGGCAGACCCTGTAGGAGCCCAGGGAGAAAATGCTGCCCAGGGGCCTAACAAGAGAAACCTGCCTGGTCTACTCAGAGTCCCTGAACCAGATAACACAAGCCTCCTCCCCTAGGATGGGGATACTGAGGCTGGCTCAAAAACCACCAGTGGAGTCCCGTCCCCTTGGCCCCCAGGGTTCCAACCTGCACCCCAGAGCCAGGGTGTCAGGAACTAATCACCCCCACAGAGTCCCCAGTGCTGGCGGAAGGGGGGTGGGATCCCCTCCCTCCCAGGCCCTGTGAGCCCAGAGGGAGGCCAGCATCAGAGGCAGGAAATGAAGAAGAATTTGCGATCTAATTGAGCTGGCGGGGGATTAGGCAGCAGAATGCAATTACAGGGGCTGGAGCAGGGCCAGGGGCACTGACACCCCAAGATATGGCCTGGTCCAGGTGACCCAGTCCGGCCAGTGTGTGGCCAGAGGCACCTAGCTGAGGAGCATATGTGTGTGAGTGTGTGTGTGTGTGCGATAATGGTTTGGTAAGGGACAGAGCCAGACCTTTCCTCAGCACACACAGGACTGCAGGGTCCAGCTCCACATGACACGCAGAAGCAAGACATTTTTGTGGGAATTTTCCCCCAGGGAACAGCTTACATGTGGACGCTCACATGGGGGGCAGGCAGATAGGCACATCCCTCTCCCAGGCTCTATTCATGTGTGTACACACATGTGCTCACACTCCCAGGTGAGCCTCACATATTCAAGCTAACTTGCACTGGGACAGACTTTCCCAACCTACAGACACATAGCACAGGCCCTTTGCTGCCACTGGCTCCACCAAAGGGGGAGGTGGGGAACGACACAAAAAACAAAAAAAAAAAACAAAAAATCCATGACCTTAAAATCCTTTTATTCCTGTAATCACAGGCTGCCATCACCGTGGATACGCGCTGTCACCCTGGCCCCAGCCTGTCTCCCTCCGTGGCTTCCAAAACTCCTGGCAGGCAGGCAGACCAGGAGGCTGCCCAGTTACTGCTGTGGTGGGGAGTGGGGAGGCAGGGATCTGGGGTGGGGGGCAGAGGTTTGATGCTAGACACACACACACACACTCGGGGCCTCAAACAACCAGGGAGCAACTCAAAGACAGAATGGCAGACAGAGATACAGAGAGAGAAACACACAGACACCAGTCACCAAAGACAGACTGACACAGACCACTGCCCGCACAGCTCAGGTATGTCCACTCCCAGATTCGCATACACACACACAATTCAGATACTCCCAGATTTATAAAGCATGCACAAAACACAGATAACACACAAATCATGAACACATGCACTCCAAAATTCCAAGCACACACAACTCAGAGAATATACACATTCCCAGGTTCACAGGGACAACTCCCACTCAGATACACACTCCAAAATTCACAAACACACACATATACACACAATGCAGATATATACTCCTGGATCCACAGATATACACACCCTGATTCACAAATACACACGCGCTCAGACTCTTACACCCCAAGACAGATAGATACACATACACAAACACAGACACACATACCAGATTCACAGATACAGATACACAGGTCTTGAGTCATAAGCACACACATCACCCAGACCCCCACCTTCCAGGCTAACAGACTAGTACCCACACACTGCCCAGCTGTCAGGTGATGCTCATTTGGGGCAGGTGGAGAGGTTGAAGATTCCTGGATCTTTGAGGGGCCAGTCCTTTCTCCTTGCCCACAGCTTCGGAGGGTGGGCTCAGAATTGGGGGGAGGTGAAGGAAGTAAGAGAGAAAGCAGAAAAAAACTTTAGTGGGATATTCTTGTTGGGCAGCAGCGCGTGAGTAACCGGGGAGGCTTTTTGTGGTCTGGTGAGCTCCAGCTATGAGCGAGAGTTTAACTATTAATACACTTAATCAAGAACACTTCACACCCCCACACCCACACACCCAGGCTAGGATGTGACCAGGTGGTGGGTGTAAGAGAGGGAGAACCCCAGAAAAGTGGGAAAGCCCCAATCAGGGTCCAGGGGGTGGGAAAGAGGGTGGAGTTTCCACCCTGCGCCTGCCTCCAGAGCAGAGACAGAGTGACTCATTGCTGTACCCCCAGAAGGGTGGGGCCTGACCACACAGAAGGTGCTCAATAAATAAATACACACTGGACTAATGAATGAATAAATGAATTACATATAAACAGTGGGCAATAATAGTAACAGTAATAACAAAAGTACACTCCCCATCCTTTGCCAATTAAGGCATGCCCCAGGGAAGGGGATTAAAGGGCAAAGGGAGCAATCACTCCAGGGTACCAAGCTTGGGAAATTATTTCTGACTTAATGTCACCCACCAGATAGGAGCCTCTGGGAAAGGAGGCCTGGGTTCACCTGGATCTCCATCACCCCCTCCCACCATCCCACACCCTGGAAAGTCAACTGTCTTCAGCCCAAGCCACACCCCTTTCTCCCTCCCAGGGAGACCCCATCTCCAACAAGCTTTACAGGTACATTCCTCCCTCCCATAAATAACTAGATGGGGTCCTGAAAAAGGTGGGGCACTTAGTTCCCAGGGACTTGGTTCCTTACCCATATGCAGTCCTATCTCCCACACCCCTAGGGGCCTCAGTTTCACATTTGCCAAATGGGTAGAAGGCAGGCAAAAGGCTGGAAAGCAGCAGCAATAGTTGGGGGTCCTAGTGGGAACCCATGGAACATAGGCCTGTGCTGACCTGGGTCATGGATGCCGAGTCCTCCCTCCCCTTCCCCCACACACCCCAGCCCAGCCCAGCTGGGTGGACATTCCAGGCCTCACGTGATAAAGACGAGGCCGCTGGCCCACGGGTAAGTCAACAGGCTCTGTTAGGGGAGAGATAGGAGGCCCAGGCCAGGGTCACCTGCTGAGCCAGGAAAACAGCCGGGGCCAAATACACACATAAATAAGGAGCCTGCAGACAGCCAGCCAGCCAGCCAAACAGCCCAGGGACTCTGTCTTCTGCGGAGGAACCTCTGCACCCATCTTGGAAGGGGGTTGCATGAGAGAGGGAGGCACAAGGGGACTTTCAGGGAGATAGCCAGCTCCTGTCAGGATGGGGAGGGGAGCTTCTACTCAGTCCCAGGGCTGACAGTACTCAGAGGCCAACCTCCTTCAGCTGTTACCACCCCTTTCCAGGGCAAAAATCAAACGGACACCCCCCCCCTCCTCCCCAAGGAGAGAGGACAATTTCCGTTCTGGGAGGGGGGTGACAGCTGCAGAGCGGGCCACTCCCCCCCCCCTCCCAAGCTCCTGCTGGAGTCTCATCCAGAGAAACTGCTATATCAACACTACGCAGTTACCGGCAGCGCAGGCGTCAGTCTCACCGCACCGCTCTCAAAAACGGGTCTGGGATGGGCTTTGGGTCCCAGTCTCTGGGTTTCCAGTGGTGGGTGAAATCCAGGGTTACAGGGGTATTTCGGGAGGGAGATCAGGTCAAGCTTTGGCCAATAAGCCCCCTAAAAAACGTCCTAGTTGCAGGGGCAGATGGCCCCCGCCCCCGCGGGCCGAGGCAACTGAGGTGGCGCCGGGCGTTCAAATCGCGCTCCAAACAAGTCCGCAGCGACCTCGCTCGCAGCCCCCGCCAGGCGGCCCCAGCGGAAAACTTGAAAGGGACTCTGTTTGCTGGCGGCCCTGAGGCGGCTCCGGCGGGGGCGAGGGCCGAACGATCACACACGTCCCCTCTCCCAGCACTTCCTGGGCAAACGCGGCGGGGGGTGGGATGGGGGAGTGGACTGTGCCCACTACAAAACCAAGGGCCCTAAACCGTGCTCGCGGCGCAAGGAAAGGCGGGGATCAAGAGATTGGCCCTCCGGACCCCCTTTCAGCGCCACCCCGCCTCCCCAGCTCTCAGACCACCCACGGTCCAGGGGGCAAAGTAGGGCGCGGCTGCCAACCCTTCAGACCCAGTCGCAGGAGATGTGAGAAGGGTGCGGGTCTTCTCGGATGAGTCACTACAGAACCCCCCAAATCTCCGGGTGCCTCCTTGCAGCCGGTGGCACCAGCCCAACTCCGCGCACCCCTTCCAATTCCCGGGGAGGGAAGGGTTAGCGATCTTGCTCCCTTATTGGACGCTTCAGCTATTCTGACAGGTACCGGAGGTGGCCCCCCACTTAAAAACCGGGGTCACTCATTTTCCGTCCATCCTACAAATAAACAAAGCCAGGCGCACCCCGCACTCCCCGCCGGAAAGCAGCCCATTCCGGGCGAGAACAACTTCCCCCAGTAAGAAAATTAACACATTCCTCTCACGGCGGTTCAGCCCCTCGCTCCGGGGAAGCGAAAGGGAGGGGGACTAGGGGCCGAACTTCAGGCGTGAATGTGGGGCCAGGGCAACGTGGCAGGCGCCCGGGACCCCACCACCAGCTCTCACCTAGGGGAACACCCCAGTTTTCCCTTAGTGGCTTTGCACGGTGCTTGGCCCAAGCGGAGATCTGAAGGCAGCCCGAAAGACTCCCCAAGACAGAGGAGGAAGGGAAAGGGAGGCCGCGGTGGTGGTGGTGGTGGGGGGTGATACTTTGACGGAAAAAAAGGTCAAACTTGATCGGCCCGCCAGGCACCCCGCGGGCAGCGGGGGCGAGGAGCCGGAGGGGAAATGCAGAAGTGGCCGCCGCCCCCTCCAAGTGGAGGGGGAGGCTCAGCCACGCGTGGTTGAGGGCGCTCGGAGCAATTACCGTAGCTCCTAAAACACAGGGTTGCGAGTGGGGTTCTAATGGGGGGAATGCGCGCGGGAGAGCTCCAAGCAGCCGCCCCCAGCCCGCGGAGCGCCCACCCAACACCTGGAGGTGAGGACCCGGGGCTCCCGCTGGCCCAGCGCCCGCGAGCTCAGTAACTGGGGAGGGGGCGGCACCCCGCGGGGAGAGCCCCGGCCCCACTCCACGGCGCCCAACCCATCGTCCCCGACCCTAAAATCCCTCTTTTTGTCTGTACTCAGTGATCTGCGACCGAGCAGACTGAGGCTTGGGGATAACTGCGGCCGCCGAGCGATCACCCGCGGTAGGGCTCCCAGCCTCCCCGGCTCCGCGGCTCAGGCTGCGGGTGCTCCCCGCCCCTCCCAAACCCGGACCCCTCATTTCCCGTCCCCGGCTCTCCGCACCTGAACTTCGGGGGAGCCGGCGTCGCCAAACTTTCCGCCGACTTGAAGCGAACTCCGGCCCCGGCCGCGCACCGGGCCCCGGGGGAGGAGAGGGAGGTAGGCGGGGAAGGGGAGGGGGCCGGCCTCCGGGGGGGCTCGGGGGAGGGCCATGGCCCGACACCTACCGGCTCCTCCAGTAGTCCAAGCCGCCGCCGCCGCCGCCGCCGCGAGGCCGAGGGGGAGGGGCGGGACGGGGAGCCGCGCTCCGCTCTGGGCACCGCCGCTGCCTTGCGCTCGGCTCCCGCCGCGCCGCCCGCCGTGCCCGGGTCCGGAGCCCGAGTCGCGCCGCCGCCGCTGGCCGGAGGCGGGGAGGGGGGGGGAGCCTGCAGCACCTGCCCCTCCTCCCCCTCCCCGCGGCCCAAATTAAAAAACAACAAAAAGCAACTAATCACCCCCAAGCGGAGCGCGGTGTGGCGGACGGAGGGCGCAGCGTGCGGCGCCCGCACTCAGCAGGCGGCGCGCATGGCCAGGCGCTGGCTGGGCTGGGCCAGGCTGGGACGCGGGGCCCGGCTTCGGGGCGCGAGGTGCAGCCGCTCTTCTTGTTCAGCTCGGACGCCTGCTCTCGCCGCCGCGAGTGCCGCCGCCTCTACATCCCGGCTCAGGCTCCGCCGCCTCTGCCGCCGCCGCCGCCGCCGCGCGCCCGCCCGGGCAGGAGCTCTGAACGCTGCCCGGGGGCTGCCGGCAAAACCCGGACCGGACTCACCGCTCCCTCCTCCCCCCCCCTTCCACCTCGTCTCCCCTCCCTCCTCCCTTCGCCTCCCTCCCAGCGCAGCTCTGGCCACTTGGACGCCGCGGGCTCTGAGGCCGGAGCCGCAGCCGCTGCGCCTCGAGCTCTCGGCGCCCTGACGAGGTTGGCCCAGGCTCGGCAATTCAGCGCGCCCGGTCTTCACCTCTTTTTCTGCAACTTTACAAAAAACGAGAGGACCTCCCCCGTTTTATGAGGGGTGCCTGGGTTTGGAGACTCACCTTCCGGGGAAAACCGCCGTCCCTATGCCCCCTCTGTGGCGGGGCGTAAAGCTACTGGGACCCGGAGGGAGGGTTTGACCGCGACCCCCCGCCCAGGTGCGCTTGTTTCTAGGGACTCCTAGCCGAGGGGTTGGGGATCTAGACGCTGGTTCAAAGACCCCACCCTTCCCAGAGCGCCTTCTCGGGCTCAGTGGGCACTAGATCCCCGAGAGAAGAAGGGCGAAGATTCTTGTCCCCACTTCACAGATGAGGAAACTGATCCCAGAAAGGACGTTTTGTTTGCTAAGCAGGCGCCAGCCCAACCTCTGAGTCTTGGGGGCTACGGCGACTAGATGGAGGTACCCTGAGACCGTGGCAGACGAACTCAAAACCTGAAAATGCCTAGCACAGGGCAGCGCTTGAAAGATACTTGGTTGAGAAAACGAAAACCCAGCCCTGCCTGAAGAGGCGCCCAGTAAGAACAGATTTGGGGCCGCATATCTTCGCCCAAACTCAGTGCTCCCTCCATCTGCCTAGCTTGGGCTAATTCTGTGGCTGCAGATGTCTTCCTTTCGCCACCTCAGCGGCCCATAGAGCGAGCCCCGGGCTCACCTAATCCCATACGCAGATAATCCCAAAGTGGAAGATTTCTCAAATTCTCTGGAATTTGTGGGGACGGGTATGTGCAGCAAGGCAGACCTTCCTCCTCGAGGCGGAAAACACGCAGCCCCCAGACCCGAAACTCGAGCAGGGGAGGGGCAGGGCTGTTGGGGAAGTCCGCCTCGGGTTAAACGTTACAGCCAGCGATCGATTGGGGCCCAGATAACAGGGAGTTAACCGCGGTGACTCGGGTGCCTCCAGCCACAGGCGCGACCTCGATGGGAGAAGCGAAACCGTCTCCCACCTCACCACTCCCTCCCCTCTGTGTCGCCTGGCTGCCCTGACAGGCACGGGGGCCGTGGGGCTTGGGTCTCCCAGGGGCTAGTCGCTGGCGCCCATCTTCCAAGTCTTCTCCGTGCAGCCTAGGGGACTTGGCTGGTGTGTGTGTGTGTGTGTGTGGCGTGAGAGGCGTCAAAGGGCAGAGCTCACCTGGAATGTGTTGCCTCCCCCCTTCTGACCTCCAGGCCACAGGGAGTGACTCTCCCCGGACATCGTGGGCACCCCATGCCAGCCAATTTCTTTCCTCCCACGAATGCTGAGAAATGCCATCCCTTACCCACTGTGCTAAGAAATGGCTCTGGAGTGGGGGTGTTTAGCCTCTCTCACCATCCCAACCAACTCTTCTCAGCGCTACCCCAAAGGTAGCAAAGGATATTTGCCACCGAAAGACAAGTTTTGAGACAAGTGGGTCCTGCCCCACCACCACCACAGATTATCACCCCCATAATGTTTAAAATTAGACATTGTGTCCCCCCTGAATGACAGGTACTGTGCCGAGTTCTGGTCATACAAGGAAAAATGAGTCAGAATATCAGGTCTATGTGCTCCAGGATCTCCAAGCACTTAACCCACCTCCATCTACCTTTGCTGGAGAAGTTGAGGCACAGACTGTGAGGAGGGACCTCTTTCTGGAAGTTAGCAACAGGACTGGGAGGAATAGAACCCAAGAAGTGAAACAATCTTGCAGGGCTTCTGAGGCCCAGGGTCAGTGTAGCATCAGGCTGGGATCCATGGAGAAGGGTGAGAAGTAGTTCAACCTAGGGAATGGCTATTAATTATTCACTGTTTTTGGAGGCCTCTGCCCCCTTCCCCAACACAGAAAGGTCAAGACCAGTTGACCCCAAGAGGGTCAGATTCCCTGGGGTGGGGTGGGGGAGAGGGAGTGCTGGCATATGCCTGGCCCTATTTAAAGAGTGGCATGGGTGGAGATCTTGGAGTCGTCTTCTTCCCCTGGAAACTAAGAACTGGGGGGAGACCTCAATTCTCACCTATCCCACCCAGGTGGGAACAAGAGGGCAGGATTGTTCACATGGAAAATACAATATGAGCCAGAAATGTCATGTGCAAACCAACCACACAGAACTCTCCACCATAGAAGACAAGTTGGGGATATCCAGGAAAGCTGAAGTGGAGTCCCTGACCTTGGTGGAAACTATCTTCCCCAGCCCCCTTCCTCAGTAAGAAGGGAGGCCACTCTGCTTCACCATTCCCTACCCTCTCCCTGCCTCCAAAAAGAATATTTAAGTTATCACATTGTTACTCAACTTTGCTGAGTTCCCTCAACCAATCAATCAGGTTTGAAGCAGGAAGCAAGTAAGTTCCTTAAGTCTCCAGTACCTTTGTGCTTTGTGATGGTGGTGGTGGTGGGGGGAGGCTGTACCCACCTGCCAGGAGGACCCACTTCTGGGGTGGCATGTGTAAGCCCAGTGCCCTGAGTCAGGTCGCTACCTCCTCTCTCCTGGTGAGAATATCCATAGCTGGCATTTATGAAGCTTACTTTGAGCTGGGCATTGTGCTATTAATCCTCATATCAGTCCCACTAGTAGCATTAACCCATTTTTCAGATGAGATTCGCCACCCTAATAAGGCTCCTTATGTGCAGATCTGATGTGGGGCTCACCTAATTCACACACTACAGTGGTTCCCCAGAGTCCATAGGATCAACCCAAGCCCTTTACCCCACCCAGCCTGGCTTCCCTAACTGGTCTTTTGCTTCCCTGCAACCCCCGAGCCCTGCTGACCAGCACCACCCAACCCTGGTGGTTCCCTCAGACATGCCAAGACTCCCCTTCAGGTTTCCCTGGCTTCACATGTACTACTGTTCCCTCCGCACAGAAAAGCATTAATCACGCTCACCTAGTAAACTCCTCATTGAAAGATCATGAGTATCACCTCCACTGGGAACCTTCTAGGACTGTCACTCCTAGCCTGTTTGGCCCATACCTACCCAGGCTACTTGCTAGCTTTTGTGCAAATTAGCCTTTGTGCAAATTAGAAAGTTATCCCCTGTCTCTGTGGCAGATTAGGTCACAGCAGGTTGTGGATGGCCTTCAGCCTTCCTAGCACCCTTTACCAAGTGGCTTTGTGTAGTGCACAACTGTACTCTGTGGCCTGGCTCCAGGTCCCTCATCTGTCCCATCCTATGGCCAGTAACCACACTGGACAGAAATAGCTTTTATTTGCTCATCTGTCCCCTCAAACCCCCACTATCACTACTATGAAAGTTCTCTGAGAATAAGGGAGAGTCTCCTACACTTTGCATCTCCAGCCTTGGGCCTGAAGCTTGGCACTATGTAGGTGCCAGTAATAATAATTGTAGCCGACATCTTTTCTGAGCATTTACTATGTGTCAGGCACCATATTAATTGCTTTCACTGCGTTTGCTTATTTAATCCTTAAAGCAATTATCACCACTATACATGAGTAAGATGTGGCTCAGACACCTGCCCAAGGACACAAAGTAGCCAAGGTAGGATTTAAATCCATGCCTTGTGTGAGGGATCTGCCTTTTCCATGGCTGCCATTTATCACCTAATATTGGTCATTGATTATAAATCCAGTGACTAGGAAATATCTGCATGCCGAGTAACAGGATATTGGGTCTCCAATAAAGATGGCCAGTCTTGGGCCCAGCCTAATATCTTACCCATCTCTGGGCCCCAGTTCTCTCATCTGTAACACAAAGGATGGGAGCAAGGGTGTTTGGAGCCCTGCCTGCTGGAGCAGGTGCCTAAGAAAGGGTCACTGGTCCACGTGGTGGGTCAGCATGCTAGTGTCAAGCTCCCCTAGAGGGCAGTCACACTGGACTGTGACTTCAGCCAAAATCTCAGGGCAACTTTGGGTTGTAAATATAGGCATGGAAGTGCTTGACTGCCTTAGGCTGTGGGCCCAGGCCTTTGGACATTAGGTCTGCTCCCCCCACCCCCACCCCTGTCCCACCCCAGTTGACCTTTGAAGGGGCAAGAAAGCTGTGAAACTAGAGGGAGGATTCAGAAAAGCCAGGTTTGGTTCTCAAGTAGCCAAGGCCCACCCACCCCCTGAGAAATCAGTTTGGTGGCTCAAGCCTGGCCCTGAGCTGTGTAAACAGGGGGGAGGGTGGGTGGGCAGAGGGGGAACTCTAGCCGTCCAGATCCAGAACAAAACAACTCTGGGGTCAGAGGGCAGGAGAGAGCAGAGACCAGACCAACACACACAGACACACACACAAATTCTGCCTTTCCCTTTGCTGAGGCATATGCCACAGACAACCACGGATGGACACAGCCCCATTTTCTGACAAGCACAGGTAACTCAGCCAGTATGGGGGGTAGGGAAGTTTTGGGGGGCATCATGCCCTTTACAATAACCGTTGTGGCTCCAGGGCCCACTGGATCAGGAAGAGGAGTCCAGGAAGGAATGTTGCTGAGGGGAGGGGAGGTAGCTGAGGGGCCAGGGAGGAAGGGGGAGGACACAGAGGCCCAAACTTGGAGGCCCCAGACTAGGCCCAAAGGAAGGGATGTCCTGGGGCAGAGAGCAGCCAGCCTGTCTGGGAAGTGTCCTCCCCAAGGCCTGTAGCACAGGGTGGGGTGGAATGGGGGAGGCCTACTAGAAGCAGAGGGGTGGGCTCAGGGAGCTGAGCTCCTCACACCTGGACTTCTGATAACAGAGACCAGCTTCTCTCTCCAGACTAGTGACTCCTCAAGACTCCACCCACCAACTCCTATTCTGCAGAGACTGGGGTGCTCAGGCAGTGCCTGGGGGTAGGCTAGGGATGAACTGCTCTTTGAACTGGCGGGACTGGTTCTGTGTCTCCCAGTCAGGGCAGTCACGGGTTGGGTTGCCCGATGGGCCTGGGAGGAGGGAGGCCTTGGGAAGGGCTTCCCGCGCCTCCCCCGCCCCCCGTAAATCTTGTAAATCGTTAACTCTCAGAGCCACCAAGGGCCAGGTACCCATAGCTCCACCCCCAGTCCTGACTGGCCCTCTGAGCACCCACACCCAGGCCAGAGTCAGAGGTGAGAGTCAGATGTCCCAGCACCTGGGCAAATCCCTATTCCAACTATTGGGAAGATGGGTGCAGATGGGGTCTGTAGGGATCCCCCTTCCCTCCAGGTTCAGAAAACTTCTCACCCGTCTACCCTGCAGCCTTCGCACTGCAGCCTGACCTTTGCCTCTTAGGGGAACCAGGAGCTCTGGATGGGCCTCCTGGGCCCGCCCCTGAGCCAGTCCTGACCCCTCCAGGGCCATATTCACCCCGTAGGGATAATTATGCCAGTCCCACCCCCTACACCTCAAGGACTCACTAGGACCAGATAATGTATGAGGTGAGGAAAAGAACTAGATACTGTTTAGTATTAGGACCCTCTGCATCCTTCCAATCCTGCTTCCTGGTGCTGGGTCCCCCAGGGTAAATAAAAAAGACTGCCTTTGTGCAGAAATTGTGCTAAGTAAACCCTTTACTTGCTTGGTAATCTGCTTAGCAACTGCATTCCCATTTTGCAAATAAGGAAACTGAGGCTCTGAGAGGGGAAGGGACTTACCAGGTGGTGGCAGCTATACAAGAACAGGGCCAGGATTTGAACAAGTTTTGTGCTCCCAACCTGAGCCCTTGAGCCCTATTGTGCTCAACTCACAACTTCAAATTCCCAAAAGGCAAAAGAGATTTTGGACAACCTCCCCATGTAACACTATTGTGGGCCTTCTGATATGGGGACAAGTAGGGGGCGGAGTGCAATGTCTACCCGCCTCTGTGAGCCTCTCCTCAAGTCTACTACGCTCCCCCCCCCCCCCCCCCCCCCC
>JAQZBX010006237.1:0-14519 GCA_029593785.1 Cabassous unicinctus | reverse complement strand
CAGAAAAGATTCATAAGTGAAATGATTCCCCAAGGAAATATAAAAAGTTACTTACGGCACGGCTAAATTGGGCATGCTTCAATCAGCGGCTGTTGAGAAATCATTAAGATATACAAATGCTTTTTTAGATATATGTGAGCTCCAAGAGCAGGACGGGCCATTGCTTCAGAATTAGGGAGAGGGGACCAGGCCCTGAGCTGGTTTGGTCTCCTGTGTCATATGTACCACCCCCGCCCCCCCACAGGGCTGGGGAAGGAGCAGAAAGTGGAGAGAACCCTGACCTGCCAGACCTCAAAGGCCCTGACCAGAGGCTGCCACTGCCCCCAGGGGCCCAGAGACTCTCTTGCAAGGAAGAGTGGAGTAAGAAGGACTGTGGTTAGATAGAACTTTTTATTGTTCCAAGTAACTTTCTCTCTCTTTCCAAAAGCATAATGGGATGTGGCAGGGCAAGAACTACCCAACTTTCCTTGAAGAACTCGAGAGGGGACTCTCCCTTCAGACCCACCCTTTCTCTCTTCTTCAATTCTGCCTGAAGTGGGCACCCTACTCAGACACAGGAGAATGACCAGAATGACCTCGATGTGCACTCTCAGATTCATTTCTGAAGTCTCTGGGCTGTGCCTTGCCAGGTCATAATGGAGAGTGACCATCCTGGGGCAAGTTTTCAGGAAGGATCACCGGCTTTTATTTTTCGGAAGGCATTTCCTCCCTCTCCACTGCAGCTACCTCCATTTCCCAGGTGAATGGGTTACCTGAGGTCTACCCCTCCTCTCTCTTGCTGCATCCTGTAGGGGCCTTTCTGCCCCTTGCTTTCCTCAAGCCTAGGATTTTCAGGGTGAGGTAGGGACATCAATGACACTTGGAAGGGCAGAGTCTCTGCTGAGGACTGACCCTCCTTCCCCTCCATGCACTCCTAGGGGCCTGGACAGGGACAAGGCCTTACTCATCTCCATGCTCTGTCTGAGGCCTGCTCCCCAGTTGGTACTAAATAAATGTTTACTGAAGAGGAGGGAGGGCATCAGGATGCGGCTGGGGCAAGTCTTTCCCATGGGTGTGGGGGGTGAAAGGAAACAAATCAGTATCTGGAGAGGGAGCTGTAGTGTTGGTGCCTGGAACCCCTTCCTTTGGCTCATCAGCCTGGGTAGGCCCCTCCTCTACAGCGAAATCATTGGGGAAGGCAAAAAACCAGAGCCAATAGGTGGTGGCCACACTGCCTTGTGGATGACCCAAACCCAATCTTGACCAGGCAGAGACACTATTTTAAACTCCAGCCCCAAGCTGCCTCCTCAGCCTGCCAGTCAATCTCTGGTTATAGAGCCACTGCCCACCTCCCAGCCACTTCTGCCTCCTCACCCTGGTAACCCCTAGGCTAATGCTGGGTTCAGTGTGTCTCAGGGCTCTCCTGCTCTCTGTTGACCTTGGTCTGTCAACTGGCATTAGTGCCCCTCACCATCCCCCCAGCCTTGACCACTTGAAAGGCCCCGTCCCTCCACCCACACAGGATCTGTTGACCTGAATTCTGAGATTTCCCCCATGGGTGAGAATTTTCTTCCCCAGGAATTGAGGGCACACACTGCCCAGAAAGCCTGAAATATTGGGCTGTGATTCTGCAAGGGCCAGAGCATGCAGGTCAAAATAGGACTGATGCTGTAGCAGGAAAGGAAACAGGTTAGACAGAAGTAGGGACTTCCTGGTGGTGAGACTGTGCACTAGAGAGCTTTCCCTCTCTTCACTGGTTGCCTGCTTAGGCAGGAAGAGGAAGGAAATGACCCCAGAGAGAGTCCTCTCTCTAATCTTTGGTTCAAGGGCTGAGGATTAGGGGACTTGGGCACCATTTAGCCAGCCCACAGTATTTGCCTCCTCCTGCCTTCCTGGACCAGCTGTCAGCTCTGCACTCAGGTGGCCCAGCTGTCAGCTGGCTGGACCCTTTGGACTTGTGTCCACAATCCTCCCCCTCTTCCGGCAACAACCCCCACCGGCTCTGAGGCCTGCCTGCCCCACCCCCCAGCCCAACACAGGCCTAGGGGAAAGCAGCAGAGACCCTGCCAGGGCATCTAAGGGAGGGAAGAGGCTGACCATCCACACTGGCTCCACTCATCCCAAGCTGGCTGGACAGAAGGATGTCCAGGCAGCCCAAGTGCCCACATGACCCTTCTTGCTCCCACACCCCCATGCCGCGTAGCCTCAGCAGTGAGGTATTGGCACCAAAACTGGCACAGCTGAGCAGTGATGCCAACAGCCTTGCCATCTCATGCAGCATGGTTTGCTCTAACCTGGCAGTCAGGGCCATGGTTGGGGGAGCTGGGCCTTCCACCCTTCTGGGCCCAAGGCAGCCGGGACAGTGCTGTTTTGGAATTATCCTTCCCTGCCCCCCGCTCCCCCCATTCCCCTACTATTGCAGAGGATATTTGGCATCCCTCTGAGGTCCTGGCTACAACTCTATCCCAGGGGGTGGTCCTGAGTAAGACCAATGGTTCTCAGCCCGAACTGATTTTGCCTCCCAGGGAATATTTTGCAATGTCTGAAGACATTTTTTATTGTCACAACTGCTCTGCTACTGGCACCTCATGGGTAGAGGCCAGGGATGTGCTAAACATCCTTTAATGCACAGGACAAAGAATTTCCTGACTCCAAATGTCAATAGTGTTTAGTTTGAGAAACCCTGGGAAGAACTCCCCTGGCTAATCTGAGGCCTGATAGGGGGCTGGAGGTATCCCTCCTTTCCCCCCTCCCCAATACACACACACACACACACACACACACACACACACAGCCAAGCCTCTTTATCTCCTACTCCTACCAGCATTGGGGCCTCTTCTGCCATTCTGATTTCAAAGGCCCCTTGTGGCCTGAGGAATTTGGTAATCTGCCTGCCTGCCCACCTGCCTACCCACCCACCAGCCTCTGGGCCTGTTAGAAAAAGTGCCCATGATGGAGGGCTTGACAAAGCTCCTCACCTGCCCATGGAGGAGGACTCAGACATCTCCCACCTACCAGGCAAGCTCTACAGAGCTCCAAAAGGATTGGGGGCCTGTGGAAAAGGATGGGGCCTGCCCTGCCCCTCCAGGGCCATTCCCACAGGGCTGGCCCAGCCTGGGCTGCTTCCAAGCTCTGGCCTCCTCCTCCTCCTCATCTCCCCACCCGCCCCCTCCCGTTTCTATTTAGGAGGCAGCCATGGTGGCTCGGCTCCTGTCTCCGGTTTCCTAGGGAGCTTTGCTGAAGCAGCCCAGCCTCCGTGGGTCCATCTGTCAGGGAGGCTGTTCCGCCCCATCGATTGCTGTTCCCGGGGGGCTGTGCTGCTCGAGGGACCCAGTGTGGTGGCCAGATAGGAAGAATCCACACGGAGAAGAGGGGGACAGCTTGGCAGCAGGCAGAGCTGAGAGGGGCTGACACTGCGGCGAGAAGAACGAAGCTAGACAGGCATGAGAAACACAGAGAGCCAGGGGCATCAAGGCAGAGGCTAGTTGGAATGACCTCTGAAGAAACCAGCTGGCACACTAAGGACTCAGCTCTGCCTTTGGACACACCAAGTTCCGGCTTGTAAAGACTACAATAACATTCAACATTTAGTGAGCAGGAACCACATGCCCAGCACTGGGCGCATGCCTCTGCTCTCACGTGCGGCTCACACCCATCCTAAAGCAGTTGCTATTGTTACACTCCTTTGAAAGAGGAAGAAGAGGCCCAGAGAGGTTGCAGCACTGGTCAGCCGCCACACAGTGGAGCTGGAGTCAGACTAAGAGGCGGGGCAGCTTGGCCTCCTGTGCTCCAGCCCCAGACAGAGCCAGGGCTGTGGGGGAGGAGGCGTGTCTGGCCCTGCCAGCCCTCCCCATAGAGCCACCTCCTCCCCTGGGCTCCATGACTTCTGCCCCGCTTCCCGGCCCCAGACAGCTGCCCAGAGCCACGTCAGCACTTCCACCGGGAGAGTCTGGAAACTGGCTCTGGCCCCGGGGCAAAGGGGATGGGGGGAGCTGCCTGTCCCCAGCAGGGTGGCTCTCAGAGAGGGTGACCCACTCAGCCAAGCAAGTGCTGGGTCGGCGTGACCTTGCTTCTCTGGACCTCAGTTTCCCCTACTAGCGGAGTACTTTGCAGAGGAGCTCAGGAAAAGGAGGCAAACATTCCCACGAAGACAGTTTCCGGATACAGGACAGCACGGGACCCCCACTGTCCAGGTGCTCATTCGGTGGGGCCCGAGGTGGTGGTGGTGGTGGTGGTGGTGGTGTTTTTGTGCCCGACCCAGACCCACACACCACCAGCTGGGGCCAGAGATAACCGGCGCCTCCCGGAAAATCATTAGCATCTGTTTGGGCCTCTGCAAAGTTGGCCGCAGGCGCCTCCGCCCACCGGAAACGCCCCCGCCCAGGAGCTCAGGCGCTGGCTACTGAGCAGCCCTTCTCCCCTGCTCAGCTCTAAAGTGTGTGGCAACACCCGTCTACCTGAGGAAGAAGAGGCAGGGGTGCAGGCCGGACAGGCGGGGCTAGGGCCACGTGGTGCCGTCGGGGGCGTCCTCGTGCCACGAGGGCGGTCCCATCCGCGGTCTGGGCGATCCAGGCCGGCTCTTGGCGGCACCCGCTCTGGCGGCGGCCCAGGGAGTGTGTGGAAATGACACCGCCAGGGCGGCGGAGATTCCCCCCTCCTGACATTGGCTGGAAAGTGGAGCAGCTCGTCAGGGACAATCAATGGCGATCGATCGCCGTGCGGTGCTGGTGGACGGCGCGGGGGAGGGGCGGCGGGACCGGCGGGGATGGGGACACCGGCGGCGGAGGTCAAACAACACAGACCCGCAAAAGGGCACAGCGGCATGGTGAGGTCACACACACAGTCCTTACAGAGAAGGACCACGAACACCACAAAGGAGGCACACTCACCACACAGAGTTACACCACACCACAAGTCTTAAAACACAAGTCACCATACAACGGGGCCAAACGACTGGTTCCCATGGACACACAACAGATTCACAGACACATAATTATACAGTCAGTTACACTACCACACAACCGGCTTATTCTACAAGAGGGCCTCACACCACCATGTCACCAGGACACAAAATGTGTCATATATTCTCACACAACAGTAGGGAGCCACACACCTTGGCTGCACAAAATAAATCATACAACAAAGCAAAAAAGTCAGAGTCAGATTATATATCACCACCACCTCAAAGAACATTGTCAACTTGGATCTCACACTATGCAACAACACAATGGGATCAAGATTCCAGGTATAGAACAGGGCCACATGCTAATCTAAGTTGCTACTCCAACAACTAAAACACAGATGTAGCTATATTACACCCCTCAACATGAATACAATTGTGCCCCATCCACCCAACATGGTACAATAAACTCTTTGGCAAGCAAATCAGCATTAACTCACAGGGTTCTGACAGGATGAGGTGAGCTACTGCAGGTGAGGAGTTTAACATTGGGCCAGTAACATGCTAAGTGCTCAAAAGTGCTAAGTGTCTTGGGATCATTATTAATGATTATATACTAATAAAGCATATCAATGATAACTATAACTACATAATAGTTATACTCTCTCTAGGTTGGTCCATTTCTCTCTAGGAAACTGATTCGCCCCAGCAACACAACTCATCCTGCCATTACACACACTTGGGAAACAACTCAAGTGCCACACACACAACTCACACTGTTGCACCCTCCCAGCCAGGAGCCACCTACTTAGTGGCCACACAACATCGCTTTCCCCAACACACAGCCACTCTCATCCCAGAACCCCATACACAGGGCTGGCAGTATGTGCATGTGCTGAACCCACTCCCCCACCCCTACCCTGCCCATATCCCATCAAGCCTGACAACTAGTGCACAGCTACTGGCCCCATTTCCTGCCACTCACAGGAGAATACAAAGCACTATACTCCACTATGGCACCCCCCATTTACATAGGGTTCCAGAGCCTCATCTGCAAACTTAAGGGCCCTTCCTGGTCAGGCCCAAGTCTCCATTTTCCCCTAGAGAAATTGAGGCATCAGTTCCAAAGCTCCCAGAAAGGCCCTCCCCATTCCAAATCTAAAGCAGGAAACAGGGCTGGCCCCAGATCTCAGCAACCACCACCACCACCACCGCCGCCATTCCCAGTGGTGCATGTGCATGGACCAGGGCCAAGATCCGTCATTCATTCAACACACCCTCAGAGGTCACTCCTGTGGTTCCAGTGCAGGGCCAGCTGGGCTGTAGCCCTCACTTCCTCCAGATCAGGTCTGGGCCCTCCTTGGGCTTTCAGGAATCCCTTGCAGCCAGGGAACTCCCCCTAAAGGTCCTACTTGGAACAACTCCCAACATTTCCCGGTTTTGCCTGTGTAGCTAACTCCCCAAAATCTTTGTGTTTGAAACCCAAATCCTGCCTGCTGCTCCAAGCCCTCAAAAGCCACCCCCCCACACCAGACCCTCCCTAAACAGGGAGAGCTGTGGGACTGCCAGGCGGCCTGCGACCTGAGGGTATGAAGTATCCAGGACTGTAGGGAGGGCAGAATCACTCATGTGACCATTACCTTTCAGGTGGGGTTGGGAAACAGCTGGGGGTGGTCTGGTTAGAGACAACTCCTGCCACCCTGACTTTTATTCACCAGGAGGGGTGGCTGGAGTCCTCTTTTGTCCCCCACGAAAAGCAGAAGCAGAGGGACACACACTGGGTAGGGACACACAGGCCAGTCAGGCATGTTGACCCATCTGCCTACCCACCCTGTTTGTTGGCACACACTTGCACTTGCAGGGAATGTGAGCTGTGGGCCCCAAAGGGGCCCAGGCAGCCTGCCACAGGTCCCTGGGTGTCCCAGAGCAGGTCCTGCTCAGAGAAGCAAACCTCTGGGCTGTACAAAAATACAGGAACAATGTCCCACTGTCCATGCCTACCTCCTGGAATCCATAAGCACTCACAGTCAGAACCCTTTAATTTGATAACAGCCATCTCTCACTGAGCATTGTCTATGGGCCAGGCCGGGGTGGGGGGCAAGTACCCATTTCCTAGATATTAAGTTAAAGCAAAGAACAGATAAACTAGTTGTCCAAGATTATACAATTGGGATTCAAAACCCAGATCTGACTCCTTCAAAAGCTACAGAGCTTTATGCTCACACCCATGTGCATAAACACTAAGGAATGTTCATGATCAAAATTCTCTCACTCACAAGGTCCTGCATATAGGGGCAGCCCCCTCCTGCACAATCAGGCCCACACTCTCCCACGCCTGGGGCCTGTCAGCCACATTTTCCATGGCTCACTCCCTCCAACAGGGACAGGGGCAGGCCCAGAGTCTACATTCCCAGGTTTCCGCCCTGACCCTGACTCCCCCTTCCCCACTCAGTACGCATTCCTCTTGCTGCAGCCAGATAACCAGCCCCAGGGGGAGGCCTGGAGGAGAGCAAGGCATTCTGGGGGCCAGGCTGTTGGTCCTACTCTGGGCTGCCTAAACCCCAGGTCTATTGCCTGGGTCTAGCTTGGTAGGAAATCAAGGAGCTTTCCCTGTAGGCAGTCCCCTGCTCTAGCCAGGCTGGAACCAAGGCTTCCTTCCCCATTCCAGGGGCCTTCTTAGGCCTGAATCTCACACCCCAGAAAGGGCCCCCAGGGGTCTCCCAACAAACCTTTTGGATGCCAAATCCCACCCACTAGGGACTACTAATGCAGAATCTGGAGAGCCACAAGGACCTTCCCTAAGAGTATCTCAGTAGGAGAAAGCCCGGGTTCCAGGCACCAACAGCCCATAGACAGCTTTCCCCATCTGGGGGGTTGTGGCAGTTAATTCTCACTGCTCTGCCTGGGATGCAGTCACTTGGTGGGCTCAGCAAATCTGGAGATATTTGCGTACCCAGATGGCCAAGCCTGGAATTTCAAAGAATTTCCTGTGAAAAGGCAGCTGGCTTCTGGGTGGTGGCCCTAGAGGCTCACAGCTGTTGAGATGGATGACTGGAGAGTCTGGGGCCCCCAAACAGGATAAACTAAAAGGGACAAGGGAAGAACATTTCCTAGGCCCAATCATTAACCCCCACCTCTGCTTCTATCCCCAGGTCTCCATCCCTCAGGGCATGAAGGGCTAGGTTCTGGTTCCCACAGTGGGTGGGCTGGGGCGATTGGGCAGATTGGGGGAATAGGGACTGCCTCCCTCTGGGGAAATGCAACATTGAGCAACATAGTTGTCAAATATGGGATCCCCTTGTTTACATGACGCAAGGAACAGGCCTTTGCCCCCAGGCATCATGCTGCCAGGTGGGCAAAGGCCCTGGCCTGGACCCTACTGAGCCTGTTCACCACAGGTGCATGGCTACTATAGCAATGGGAAGGGGAGAGGGGAGCAGCAGGGCTTGGGCTAGAATACAAGTAGCTAGCTACACTGCAATACCGTGACTGAACTAGGCACTGGATCATCCAGCTCTAGACAAATTATCAACAAAGCTAGGCCCAAACCATGCCTCCGGACCCCAACAAAAGACCCTCAGGTTCTGTCCACACAGATTCACTGACCACACACTTCATGCTTGTTAGAGCTGCGAGTCACCACTGCCCTCTACTGGCCACTCTGGCACTAGCATCCACGTAGACACCAGGGCCATCATCTCACTTTGCCCACACAGGCAAACACATTTCGGTCCCCTCTTCCACCTTTGGGCACAGAAAACTAAACCCATCCAGCTCTCACGAGTCAGGGAGGCTAGCAGGGAGCAAGATGAGAAGGGAGCAACCTAGGGAAACAGTGTGTCAGGGGAGAAGTCACAAAGAATTCTTCCCCCTACCCCCAAACTTATACATCTGAAACCTCAAACGGAACTGCCCTTTCTATCAAGTTTAAAGGGTGAACCCACCCTCATGATCCACAGCCTGTTACATCAGAAACACTCCTCTTTCCTTTTTTTCCCTTCACATGCTCATTTGCCATCTCTATTTCTTCACCCCTTCTTTTCAAATGCCCACCTCTTTCCCCCTCCAAAGGCTGTAGTCCCAAGAGCCCAGAATATGGCTGTGGGGAGAAGGGGTGATTGTCCAGGACCTAATCAGTATCGTCCCAATTAGCTAGAGGAAGTACCAGGTGCCCCTGCTGCCAGGTAAGGCTAGCTTTTGCCAACTACATCAAGCATGTAACACCTCTCTTACTCCTGAGATGGTACTAGCTTGAGAGCCCAAATGTCAGATTTGTGGGCTGTTTCTAGGAACTTCTAACTCAGGGGACCAAAAAAGGAGCTCCAAAAAAACTACCCAAATTTCCTATGGAGAACTTCAAACCTGAGAAAGCTGGCAATCTGGGGGAGCACCTGATCCTGGGGTCAGCAAAACCAAACTCTGCCCCGCTTCACTCAGATTCGCTAGAGGCCCTACAATGTGGGGTAGGGAATTACTTTTTTAAGATTCAAGAGTTCAAGTTATTTAGAATGAAGTTCAAATAGGAGAATTACAAAGAACAAGTGGCTCAGGACAGGGAGAGAGGTGCCTGGGGAAATGGCAGTTGTTACCCTTCATACCTTAGAAGAAGTTTCAAAAGGAACTGAGTACATTCACCAAGGGGCTGCTGCTCTTCCCTGTACAGCATTCATAGGATGTCCGGCCTGGGCACTCATTTGCTTCTTCTTGGTTTTTCAAAATGTAATCAACTGAATGCAAACAGGTGCCCCAGCCCTGGTTTAAAAGACCACTCTACGAGTAACAACTTACATTCCCCATTTCAGGAGGTTAAAAATAAAAACAAAAACAACACTCAATTAAAGACTATTAAGATGCTGATTTAGCACTAAGGTGTTCATTTAGTTTTTTGCATCTGCTAAGAGGCAGATTATACTTGTCTCTGAACAGAGCTCTACGAATAATTCAGAGATGAAAAGTGATCACTCATCACAAAAATGTCTTGACTCTGCTTCAACCAGCCCAGGAGCACTGAAAGGCAAAGCTGGCTGGTGGTTGTATTACACATTCAGTTACTAACGCAAAGGCCTTACATGCTTTATTATTCCCAACCTTTGAGTTTTCCCACATATTGACTAAGATAAGATATGACAATGAAAGAGGAACATATTTGTCTCATGACTATTAAGCCTAACAAAGGGATCAAGATAGTGATCCCCTGGCCAGTTTTCCTATTCCTAAGCTATTCAAGGGGCCTGAAAACCAACCACTTACACCAGCCTTGGCTAACTAAGGTTACAGTACTTTTAAGGAAGGCTTTTGTGGGGTACAGTGCAGAGCCAGTTTTCATTTAATGCATGCACAACATAAGGAAAAATTAAATAGGGAACAGGTTCCAGGAGTGCTCCAAATGTATAGCTCAGATAGTCTGCTACCTTCAGTTATTTTCATATTAAAAATGTGGTTTTTTTTTTCCTTGCAGAACCTTACACCCACCAAAACAACCCATCACTTGAAATAAAGTGTTTTACAATGGGGAAAGGAGGACTCAAAAGGAGATGGGGCCTTAACAATAGCAACAATTTATTGGGGGGCAAAAAAAGATGCTTATTCCTGATTGGAAAGGAAGGAAAGGCGTGTGCATATCTTAAAAGACCAAGGAACTGAAGAAAGCACTTCTATTAAAACCTAGCTACTGGGTGTTAAGAGATGCCATAGAACAAACTGAGATGAAAGAGTTTCACCTTAATTAGCAGACAAGGGACAGTTGACATGCATCCCAAGTATAATTTGGAAATAATCCATTTTTTCCTGACAACCTACCTTGGGCTCAAAATTAAGTTCTTGAGGCAAAGAGAATGACTCAAGAATGCAGTATTATAGCAGTTTAAAGTGAAAAAGGAGTACCTCTTTTGCTAGGTCAGTGCAGAGACCATGAGTCCTCCTCTCTGCAGACTCCCCTGCCCCATACTGTCCCAACAGCCCACCTTTCATGTCTTTTGTATAACCCAGAAGTGTAGAAACTGGCAGGACAATGCTACTTTTGACCACCAGCCAGTAAGAGTATGCAAGTATCTGAAATAATTTAGTTTTACCAAAAGACACTGCTTAAATTATAACTTGACAAAGTACTCCATATTATTCAGAAGCAAAGGAAAGGGAATACATACACTTGGGATTCCCTTGTAACCCACTGAGTTACCAAGATAATCAAAGTTGTTGTAGACTAACTTTTACATGTGCTAAAGCCAGAAAAGCTCCTATAAAGAGCAACATGATCCCAGTAAGGACTTTCCTGGGTGATACACTTGTTTTTTGGTTTTTTTGTTTTTCAATAAGTGGGGAAGGTAGCCTTCCTCACTGAGCCTTTGTTCTTGCCACGGCACAAGTACACAGACTGAACCAAACACAGCCCATATTCAAACTGGCAAGATCAAACTGCATTCAAGGGCCTAATGTTATTTGTGATTACCCAAACCTTTCATTTGACTCCTGCACACAAGTGCAGAGCACTCTTGTGAAAATACCCACATTATGACCTTCCAAGTGGTAAAAAGATGGCTGCACTCTAAGATGAATGGAATGGTCTTTTAGGATCTGTGTAAGTGACCCACACTTGACAGTATAATTAATAGCAAGTCAAAAGTTGATGAATTCCCACTTGCCCATGACACTGAGAATACTGATTTTAGGTTTGAGGTCAACTCTAACTCCTTTCCCTGTAACTGTTAACAGACAAACCTTTTCTGCAAGGTCAAGGATACTGGAAATACTAATAAGTGACCAGCAGCTAAAATACTGCACTTTAAAAGAGGATTCATGTTCTCACACACTTTATAGTTCTGAGATGAAGGAGCAGTGACACTGAGAGATGAGACGAGTTGAACAAGTTCAAAACCAAAAGCAGTGGACATTTATTCCTCAATTTTTGTGCAAGAGTGTAAGGATGCATTTGAAAGAACCTGATAGCTAGAGAGAAACAGCTATGGCCTTCAGGCTGGCCTGTTTTACAATTAGATTAGGAGAAAGGAGAAAAAAGGCAACTTGCCTAGTTACACGAACGATGTTTCTGGAAAACACAGTTGTTTACAAGTTTCAAACTACATTTTACTAGGGCCAAGGGTAGACTTCAAAAATGCCACATACAGTAATACAATTTTTAAATTGGATGAACATCCTGCAAATATTAGTGCAAAGTAATCATGTAGACTCTCCAATACAAGATTGTGCTCACGTTTCCCAGGTTTCTTTTACAATTACAATCACAGAGGCTTAACTTACCCAATAGCAATGCCTTTGTGTTTTATGTCCTATATACCAAGGAAATGTCACAAGGTTTTGTTGAAATGCAGCTTAGTTTCATTAATAAAGCAAATTTTGTATTTTAACAGTCATGTTCCTGGAATGTTGCACAACTAAGTTTTATGGAAACGCTTTTAAGCTTATGCCCCTATCTTGTTCAGTAAAATTACTCTCAAGATATTCTTTTTACTCTGTAAACTGAAATTGCTTCATGATTTTGAAATGCACCCACAGCATAAATGAAAACATTTCAGGGGTGGAGGAAAATCCACCACTAATCTCAGCTAGACAAAGTTCTCAAAATCAAAAAGCCTATTCACACAAAATTATATGTAATGACTGTAGTAATCAGTTTATTACACAGATTAATCATTCTTAAACGTACAAGCTCCAGAGGAGCAATTGGGTCTTTAAATATACACACGTATTTCCATCAAATGAATTTTCACCCTTACATCCAGACAGACCTAAGCAGTTAAAAACGTAAGAAAAATAAGAGCTATTAGCTATGTATTAACTGAGAAACCACATACAAACCAAAGAATATGGAAAAGAGAAAGAGGGGCTGAAAGGATAAAAGTTGAAGGGGTGGGAAGATGTAAAAGAGTTGGGAACAAAGCCCATCATACTTTATGCACTAATAGCTCCAATCCATTTAAATATTGACCAGTTAAACTTAGACCGTAAAATACAGGATGTAGGTAGAGTTTTAATCTGGTTGGTCAAACTTTCACCTAAGACGTAGGTCCTTCAGAATAAAATGAATACAGAAAGAGCTTCATGTTCTTCACCTTGCTTTTCTTAATTGTTTTGAGTTTAAAAGGACTCCACTTAAAAACAATCTCTTACAGGTCAGTGGAGCTGTTCTTCCCGATTCAAGCACATACTACACCCACCACCCCTCACCTTGCTGTTATCCAAATTTAAGTCATAAAGAAAGCTTTTAGTCTCATATCTAGGTTACGCCTGGAGAACTGGCTTGTCACACACACACTTCTCTGCTAGGAGGCAATGTTGGTACAGGAGTACAGTATTTCTAGTTTGTTGTTCCAAGTATGTATAACACGCAGCACTGCTGTATCAGGTAAACATGTGCACAGGGGAAGATGAGGCGTGGGCTCATAGAAAGCAGTCAAATGGAAATCAAAAGGACTTTCTCTTTCAGAGTTCCCCTATCTTTATTTGTAGAGGTTATCCAATAATTCCTTTAATTACATCGCATACTTCTGAGTCCATTCCCGAGCTATTCTGTTGTACCTGTACATACAAAGAGAGGCTTGGCTTAACATGGGTGAAGCATCAGTTAGTAAGCAACAGATTTCATTCATTATCCCATCTAGAAACTTGAGGGTAATAGCTTTTAAGACATTCAAACGAAACCACCTTTCTAGCCCAAATTTCTAATATGCATTTAATCAGATTCGTGGAAAAGAGTTGTGAAATGTAAAACAATTTCCTGTAAATGCTACTTAGAGGCTTTTGATTACACTTTGGCATTTGCTGGAATATACCTTATTCTACACTTGACTGACCTATTTCTAAGAAAGGTCTTCAGCCCTTGATTCATTTATTTGGGGTTCTTGAAACTATATATAATTCTACATTATATATGTCTTGGAGTCATATACTAATGGTGTTTAAATTGACACAATATTTTCCACTATAATCAGTAAAACAATTGATCTGGCAGAACTTATTTCAACAATTTGGTAGACTAAATAGATGGAATTATTGCTCCAAAAGTAAAATAAGCAGAGAAAAGGTGTTACAATTCTTCTGTTAAAAAAGGGATGCAGGAAAGTTCAGCTAAACATTACTATCAGAAGGATTTGGGAAGAGCTTCTGATAGCAACTCTAGACATTGAACACAACTCTAGACATTGGTTTATTCTTCAACCAAAAATGTGAAAAATATATTCATGAAGTCATAAAAAAGCAGAATACAGCCAGAATACTGCTGTATCAGGTAAACATGTGCAGTATTCTGAATACTGCACGTATTCAGAATACAGCCAGAAATATATGACTAGAGATACTACTCAGACCTAAACACAGACAAAACTAAACTAAGAATCCTCTACTCCCAATGTAGCTATTAAGAAAAACTGTATCTATGACTCTCCAATCCAATAGTTTCAAGTAATTCTTTAATCCTTTATATTTTAACTTTAGAAAACTACCTAATCTCTCCCATCTAGTTCCTCCTATAACCTCACTGAATAATACACAAAACAATAAAGGTTAGAACACTTTAGTTACTACCTCTTTTGATATCCTGACTACTCTGCAATGATTCATAGTACAATTCTAAAATATCTAAATTCTACATGAAGTTTTGTTTTTAAAAAGAAATTTGGGTACA
>JAQZBX010006236.1:36292-53887 GCA_029593785.1 Cabassous unicinctus | reverse complement strand
TCGGTTTCCTACCCATCTCTGCAGCCAGCAGAGGCCTTAGCACAGAGTGAATGGAGGGGTGCATTGAAGACATGGATGAATGAGTGGATGTTAGGTGGATCTTTGGGATTTGATCAACCCCTTTCCAAAAGCTAAATTCTCCCTTTGCCTTCTTTTGGCTCCTACCACTCACAGTTGACAGCACAATTCTTGTCCCACATTTGAACCCTGCTCAACCCAGGTGTGCTCTTCTCTGTTCCCTTGGGTCCCCTGGAAGCCTTCCTGTCACTGAGAAGCTCCAGACACCTGCCTCTGCTGACTCCCTCAAGCTCCTCCCTTCTCCGGGTCACATCTGGGCCTCAGGAGTGATGCTCAAGTGCTCATGTGGCTCCCCACCTCCTCTGGGCCTCACAGAGTAGCCTCAGCTAGCCTGGGTTCATCTCCAGGTATCTCTCCACTGCCTCCAAGAAGCCCCGGGCACCTCCTCACACTCCCAGCTTTTGTGTTAGCCAATAACTTGGTTACTTTTCTTGGAACTGATGTCTACTGAATGACTTCTCTCTCTCCCACCACAAGCCTTCTCACATCCTCCCCCAAGTGTCCAAGCCACCCCGGCCCCACATTTCTTCAGCCATGAGCTCCCCTCCAACTTCATGGGGAAGGTGGTGGGCAGACCACATTAGCTCTCTTAGCCTTTCTCTTTGGGCCCTAACCAGCCATGAGTCCTCACCATTGCCTCTTCTTCCCTCCATTCCCAGAACAAGCAGCCTCTGTTTGAAGCCCATCTTGAGTCATTTCTAACTGAACCAGGTATGATGAAAAAGGGAAGGTTTGAGGAGTCAGTCTGAGCTGGTTCTGTAGGACTTTGGTCAAACTGCTTCACCTCTTTGGACCTCAGGGTCCTAGTCTTCAATTTCTGTCTTTCAGTGAAGTCACTACTAGAAATCCATGAGCTACATGCCTGGCAAGGGCTTGGCACAAGGGTGTCCAGGAGAGATGGCTCTTACTGATAACCAGGTCTCCAAACATGCTCAGTCCCCATTATGCTGGTGTGATGTGAAAATGGACCAGGGGCCTGAGAGCTTCATGCTCCTCTCCCTCCCCACTCCTTTCCCCCAGTCCAGGCACTGAGCCCAGAATAGAGCTGCCCTTCCTTTTCCTGCAGGCAGGGCGAGGAGCTGAGCTGATCCAGGGTTGACTGCTGGCTCAGGAGGGTTGTGGTGAATGGGCGACTGAGGCCCCAGGTCCCTGGTAACAGGATTTAGGCACTTCAGAGCAGCTTTGCAGCTGGGGCCTTGAAGGCCACCTTTGGCGAGGAACACCTGTCTTCTCTTGCCCACCTCTGCCCTGCTGTGCCACCCTCTCTCCTGACTGTTCTCTAGGAATGCTTCTTCAGCCCATGTGCTTGCTGGGAGTCAAGGTAGGGTCCTGCTTCCTTGGGGGGTTTGGCCCCTGCTCTCTCACCCTGGGCTGAGCCCTCTCCTCATGGACTCAGGCCTCCAGAAAACCTCCTAACCCTTTCCCCCAGGGGCCTTCAGAGTGGCCCAAGGTGGGTGCCTCTGCATGCTGTGCCACTCTGTTGAAGGCAATGGTTCCAGATGTTGGTAACAGCCCATCTGGCTCAGCTGGCAAATGGCAGTCATGAGTCTGCACACCCCATCTACTCCCCTGGCTCCCTGGAATGCCCCCTACGTGTGCTGTTACTGAACTATTAAGATAACATGATGAAATGACAATTTATTAGCACAGAGGAAGCCTTGAAGAAAGGGGAAAAAATAAAAAAGAGGCAAGCCTGTAAATGGGGAGACAACTTGATTTTGGTTATTTATTCTGTGGTGGAAAGAATAAAATGTGTCATTGTTTGCTGAACATCAGTGGCTCCCCACTAAAGTGAGTGCTTCCAGTGGGGTGCTTCTGCAGCTATCAAATATGCATTATCCTGCCTGCAGGGAGGGTTAGGGGTGCTGAGGGGTGGGGTCTGGGCTGAGCTGGTGGACACTGGTCACCAGCCTTCAGAGCCAACAGCTTGAGTCCCCCATGTTTCATATAAAGGAAAATGGGGCTTGGAATAGGGCAGGATGGGGCTGCCCATGCCACTGGTACCCCATCACTAGAGCAACCCGGCAGAGAGCATAGGGCACATCACATGGGGTTGCCATGGTTGTTCTCAAAGCCCCAGTGCTCCTCCTGTTACCATTCATTAGCTGTTTTGAGGTTGACAAATATCATCCTGAGATGGTTGATTCCCTTGTGCATCTCCATTTCAAGACGGTGAGCTCATTAGGGCTGGGGCTGAGTCCCGTTCACCCCAATAGTCTTAGCCTGGCACATGGTTGGCACCCCCTGAGGGGTAGCAGCTGTCATGATGTCTACAGGGTTCCTTTGGGGAAAGGAGAGTGGTCCCACCAGCCACCGAGCAGCTGATGGTGTGTGAATTGCACTTTTTCTTGATGGCCATGTCCAGGAGGCCCAGACACCAGGCCATCAGGAATAGGCTGAGCTTCAGTACTTTTGGCAAAACATTTGTGACTGCTGTGCTTGGCTGTAATTACACCACATAGCAGTCCCACAGCACTGGCTAGGTGGGATGGAAGGCTCACTCTGTCAGCCATGGCCCCAACATGCCACCACCAGTGTGATGCTCCTTTGGAAACTCAAACGTGACCCCTTCCAGACCTGGTAGGCAGGGGGCGGAATGCACAGAGCACTTCCTGTGTTTTCCAGCCTTATTCCCTCTAGCTTTCTCTGCTCTTTCTCCCTTCAGAGAGGAGGCGATCCACCCAAGGTTGTTGGGGCTGCAGTCAGGGATAGATCCCAGAAGCCATGGACCCCAAGCTGGCTCCTGTGTCAGCTGAATGTGCGTGGCTGGGCAAGGAATCCTGAGGCTGGGTGGGCATGGACCTGCCCTGGCACTGCCCACACTATCATCCTTCTTTCCCGCTCACCTCTCACCTCTGACCTTGGCATTTGGCCCTAGGCACCTAGGGATATTCCCAGGCCTTAGAACCCCCAGCCTTCAGCACTTCCTGGAGCTCAAATCCCCTGTGTTCTTGGGTTTCCTGGCTCTGGCCATGTGCCCATCATTGGAGAGCTAGTGTGCTACAGGCAGGGTTTCTCAAACTCGAGCCACATCTGAATGACCCCTGCGAGCTTTTTAAAGTGCAGGTAGCTGGGCCTTAGCCCACATGTTCTGATTTAGTAGGTCTGGGGAGGGTCACTGCACTTTTCCTTGCCAGCAAGTTCCCAGGTGCTACTGCTGCTGGTAGCAAGATGGGTGGGTTGTGGGATTCGGGGGTGGCTGCACTGTGAGGATCAAGGGTGCAGGGGAAGAGCCAGGACCTGGATGGCTTTGGGGCCTGGGCCCTGCTGCTTTCTAGATGTGTGACCTTGGGCAAAGGTCAGAACTCTCTGGACTCACTCTGAAATGGGGAAACCGCAGCTGTCTCATGATGTTGCTTCTAGAAGAGTAGAGATGGCCACAGTGGTTGGGCTCCCTGCAGTTCCCAGGCTGCTGTGCCCTCTACCTTATTCCTAGTCCCACCTGGTGCACTCTCTGCCTTCAGAGCTGGTCCTGGCCCAGGTGCACTCCTCTGCATCTCAGTCTCCAAGTCCCCCAAGGCATTGGTGTGCTACGGGAAGGCCGTGGATGCTCACCTGGTCCACCTCCTGGGGCCACGCTTGGCTCCAGGAAGAGGGAAGAAAGGAGAGTTAAGGACAGACTCTACCACCAAGCCTAAACTGCAGACAGACTACAGATGACATAACATCACTATGTTGTGTTCATGATGAATGGGGTGGGATATCATCATCTCCAGCGTTCCGGAGTGGGGCACAGAGCCCACTGTCCCATGGCATCCAGCAGTGGGCCAGGATGGGGAGTGGGCCGTGTTGTCTGGGTCTGGGTGGTGGCTGCTGCCCACGGGGCCTCTGGCTCGGCTCTAAGCCATGCTCAAGACCATTGGTCCTCCCTGGAGGACTAGGCGTGGCAAGACAGCTCTCTTCTCCACCCCTCCCCACTCCTTTCGGACCCAAGACACCCTGCTGTTTCCTGGGCTTCCCAATCCAGTTGCTGGGGTCCTTGCCTGGTGACTTCTTTACCTTTAACCTTTAACTAAGACCCCCCAGGAAGGGCCAGTTGGGACTTCTTTTGGGCTCAGCCTCTTCTGGAATCCTTAATGGAAGGCTTTCAGGCAGAGAAAGAGACAGTTTACAGGGTATGATTTGGTGAACTCCAGGGTTACCACTTGAAATAGTGATAATGGTCACTTGTAGCTTCCTTTGTGCTTAAACTATGCTTGTTTGTATTCAGATATTTAAATCTCACAACTTCTAGATGCAGATAGCATTCTTTTGCAAATTAAGGAACTCAAGCACAGAGAGAATACTTCACTCAAGGGCACTCAGCTATTCCTTGGCAGAGCTAAAATGCAAGCCCTGTAACCTACCGGAGACAGCGTAGTCTAAACCAGGGTTCTGGCCTAGCTTCACTCTGGGCTACAGCTGTGAGCTGCTTCTGGAGTCCTCATCTCCCCGGACAGCGTGCCCTGCTCATCCTCCACTACTCCTCCATTGGCCTTGGGACTGACTCCATCACTCCACCCAGCTCCTCATGACCAGGCCGCTGCTCCCTGACTCCTGCCCCCTTTCCACCTCCCCTTTGCGACAGGGCTCTATTTGTGTGTGTGTCTGGCTCCTTGGCTGGGCCGGGGACAGGGGTTGAGGACACCGCCAGGTTTTGTAGGTCTGTGTGGGGGTGAGACCCTGTGGCTGCCTAGACAACGATGGAGCCCATCCCTGCCCTCATCCTGGTGAGTCCCCAAGGCACCCACATCAAGAAGCCTCTTTACTTGCAAAATTGACTTGAGATCCTTCCCAGAACCAGGCATCTCTGGCCTTCATGAAAGGGGTGCAAAAAATTAAAAAACAAAAAACAAAAACAAAACCTGAAGCCAGGTTTTCTCATGAACCATTAGCTTAAAGGGACATGTTTAGAATCTTGGATGGTATTCTAGTTCGCTAGGCTGCCCAAAGCTAATATACAATGAAGATTTATTAGCTCACAAGCTTACAGTTCTGAGGCCTCAAGACAATACCTTCTTCCTGAACTGGCTGCCAGCGATGCTGGACTCTTCTGCCACATGACAACACACATGGCGGCATCTGCTGGTCTCTCCTTTCTCTTCTAGGTTTCGTTGGTTCCAGCTTCTTGCTTCCGTGGCTTTTTGTCTCTGAGTCTGAATTTCATTCTCTTATAAAGGACTCCAGTAAGAGGATTAAGACCCACCTTGAATGAAATGGTCAGATCTTAACTTAAGATCCTATTCGCCAAAAGATTTTACTTATAATAGTCCACACGCACAGGAATGGATTGACTTTAACAACATACTTTTCTGGGGTTCACACAGCTTCAAACCACCACAGATGATTTTCAGTGTCTGTGTCTTCAGAAGCCCCTCTATGAATGACAGTGAGCTCCTGGCTTCTAGAAATGCAGTCCACCACCAACTTCATATAGGCTCATCCTTGCTGCCACCAGGAGCTACCCCACCCCCACCTGCTCAGTGAGCATGCTTGGGATTTCTCATAGGGTGTAAGATTGGCTGGCAGAAGAGGAAACTCCTGTTTTCAGGAGAAGAGTATATCAGGCCTGGAGAAGTCGATGGGAACAGAGCCTGGGTGAGGAGGGGGGATCTCATGATAGTGGCGGGCTACTCAGCACCCGCTCTCCAGAGATATCATCTCCCCCCATCCTGAGGACACCCTCTTCTGGGAATAAGGAAAATGTGCCTCAGAGAGGTATAGCAGCTCTTCCAAGGTTGCCAGGCAGAGAGGAGTAGAGTCTTTCTGACCCCAAAACCAGGTGCTCATGGTGGCACATGTGTACCATCTTTAGCTGGGAATCTGCTCTCTCCCTGGAAAGTTTCCCTTTCTGCCCCACTTGCCTTGGAGATCCCAAGGCCCTGGACACAGCTGTGAATTCAATGGACCAACTGAGGGACAGGGGAAGATGGTTTCCCTTTGAAAAGGATGAAAAAACCCTCAGCTGACACCACATTCAATACAAGAAACACCCAGATGAGGCTAGCTCAGGTTGCAGAGTAAAGTGTTATGATTTCAACCACTTAGTTTTGGGGTGGTTTTTTTTTTTTTTATGCACAAAGGATGATACCTAAGAGAATTAACAATAATTATTAAATATCATTGAATACCCCATTCATAGTCAAACTTCACCAAGTGCCTCAAAAATGACTTTTTCCATTCTTCTGTTTGGATCAGGCTTCAAACAAAGTCCCATGCTGCATATGGTTGTCTCATCTGTTTCATTTATCCAATGAGAAGCCTCTTCTCCATTCCTTGTTGCTTGTGTTAAAAAAAAACAAAACTGGGTCACTTGTCCTGTAGAACATCCCACGAGCTGGATTTGGCTGGTTGCACCCTTGTGGCCCCATTTGCCTGGCTCTTCTTTCTCCCATGTGTCCTCTCTGTTGGCTTTAGGTCTGGAGGCTGCTTGGACCCAGTCCAACTTTAGCAAGAACTCTTCTTAGGGGATGCTGTGATTGGTGCATAGCTGTGGCCTCCCATCAGGGGCTTGTCCTTTGCCTGGAAGGCTCCTGGGGTCTTTCCTTGAAGCCCTCGGGGCACCTGTGCACATCTGTTGCTCGGAAGGGAACAATGCTGGAGCCACGGGAGCAGTGACCATGTTCCGAGAGTCTCTATATCCCCAGCCGCTAAAGGGTGCGTTTTGATAATTTGTAGGGTAAATTTGTAAGACAGATCATCGATGGTCTTGTATAAAGTGCTTAAGTTTGGGCTTCTTCTTGGGGGATATAGGGAGTCTCTGGAGGAGATTCAGTGACAAAGGGACATGGTCAGATTTGCAATTTCAAGGATCTCTTTCTTGAGGTGCACAAGGCAGGGCTTGTGGCACTGGGCTGTCTCTTACCTTCTCCTCCGATCCAAGGCCTCTTGGACTTGAGCTTTTGTGAGGCTCTTTCCACAGGAGGAAAGAGCATAGGTGAAGGCCAGCCTACCAGTTTCTCAAATGGCTGATTGGGGTCAAGGATCAACCATTAGGATGGCTCTGGAGAAAAACATCAAGAAAAATCGTTTAGGATGCTTTGGGCTGCAAGCCACAGAAGACCCAACTGAAAGTGGCTTAAAGAGCAAGGAAATGTGTTAAGTACCATATGAAAGCATAGAGAGGATGGCTCAGAGTTGGTACAGTGGCTCCAGGGGACCCCAGGAATTCTCCATCCTCTCCCAGACCATCTTCTACCTAACCGTGACACTTCCTCATTGGTTGCAGTATAATGCAGTCTTTCCCAGCATCAGGAAAAGATAGTGCTCCTTCAGCAATGCCCTATTAGTGGGGGAAAAAACCCTACCCAAGGAGAGTATCCTTGGCCAGGGCTGGCTGGCTTGCCCGGGTCTCTGCAAGGATGGTGATGGTGAGGATACAGCAAACTCAGTTTCCAGTGTGGGAGGTGGGCCAAGTGTGCAAAGACAGGGGGGCTGCTTGGTAGGTCCCTAGTATCTTGCCATTTTCCTCATACCACAAGAGCCCCTTGGGGTTCATTTGTGTTGTTTCCCCACTGAGATTCACAATGACCTTCACACAACAATGGAGAGGCTATTTTTATGGGAACGACAAGATGGGAAGTCAGCATCCAGTTTCACACACCCAGGCTTCTGGGAATCCCAAGAGAACCTCTGGTCCCTTATGTATCCAACCGTTGAGAAGAGGGAGGCAGGCTGATCCTGGGGAGGAAGAAAAGGGGCACTTGTGGTGCTCTCCTGGAACTCTTGAGTGAATTAGGGATTCCATTGACACCTGCAGTGGACGGTTCTTCAGCACGAGGAACCGACAATGGCTACCATTTTTGATGGGCTGCTCAGGTCATGTGCTGAGTTCTGGACACACATTACCTCTAATTCTAATCCTGCCTAGTGCAGATCCTCATTGTGTCAGTTTGGCCAATAGGGATTCAAAGTCTCCCATTATCACCTGTTGGCAAACAAAAACTCTTGTCTCTGTTCCGTGCTCTGGTCCCTACCCCCAGTGTCTGCAGGTAACTGAATTTGCACCTGGTGCCTGAATTATCAGTGGGAGAGGCTCCTTTTCCAGGTTCTCCCTGGTCCAGGGGCTCAGCATGGGGCCACCTGGCTTCCCCCGGTTGTTATTTTCCCATGGTCGCTGGTGTTTTCTGCAAGCAGCTTTGGCAGTCTCTAGAAGATGGCTCACCTGCCTCGAAAGATAAACTGTGCCTTGTTGGGATTGCTTTGAGGAAACATAGACTATTAGAATTATAGCATGCCCCAAGGTCTCCATGGGTCTCCCTTTACCTGGCATTGCTGAGGATCCCCAGAGACCACCCAGCATTCTGCAGATCAGCCCAGGTGTCTCTTGTGCCCTTGCTCTGACTTGCAGCCTTCTCTTCTGGTCACCTTTGCCATGCCCTGACCCAGTTGATCCACTGCTGTCACTATCACATGAGCATGAGGAAAGGTCCCTTCCTTGGGTCCTCAAATCAAAATGAATGCTGCCATTGGGCTTTGTGAAAGATTGCCTTAGGACTGGACATGACCTGGGAGATTCCAACGCATGGATGAAAGCGTACACCTGAGTCTCATACCTGTAGGTAGAGTAACCAGGGAAGGGTGCTTGAGGACAAGGGTGAAAGGGAGACTTGCTTTGTGGGCTCAAGTTTTTTAATTTTGGACTTAAAATTGTGAACCCTATGTATATATTCGTTTTTCCAACTCAATTAACCAATGAATTAATCAAACAAACAAATACGAGATCGTACTCCATTACTTCTGGAATCTAGAAGCCCATCACAGGCTCCCTTCTCCTTATGTCCCAAGGTTACTGCCATTTTGCAGGAACCAACTTGTCCCCTCACTCCCTACAGAAAGTCCCCAAAGCCCTGAAATTCCTCTGTGAGTCTCCAGGTCCCCAACTCAATGTCAGCCAAGTGGGGCCACACATCTGCCTCCAGGTCACAGCTCCTCTCACGCATCAAACTGTAGTCCTTACAATGTCCTTGGCCCTGCACAGAGGCCTCTTGTGCCACTTTGTTTTATACCTCTTATCATCTCCATCTCCAATTTTTATAAGATGATTTAGACTTTTTACACATGTAACCAAAGTGTCATTGAAGAATTTACTCCTTTATGCCCAGACCCCAAAAACCAGTGAAGGAAACTGCTGGCAGCCCCAAGACTAGTTTTCTGCACCTCACATGGCATCTTCAGATTGGGGGTCCTTGGATATCCCAGTGTCCAGTCAGCTCATTTTACTGAGGGAGACATTGGGAGTCAGAGGAGAGAAGCTTTTGGACTTGACCTTCACTCTGTCCAGAGAGCCTGGGACTCTGTCCCTGGGAGAGCTGTGGGTCCTGACATGTCTGGCCCTCTAATACCACCTCTACACTCACCTGGGACCCACAGGTCTCCATGGGGTATTCATGGAGCCAGTGGGAGGAGAACAAGTTAAATTTCCAAGCCTGGGCAGAGATGGAATCACTGGATGGGACCACTGCAGCCCAGGAGACATTGCCATTGGGAAAGTGGGAGGAGATGGGGTTCTTTGCTGGGGCGCAAGGCTGCAGACAGTATTTGTGGTGGGTGCCTTCACCGGCTCTGAGGGTGGTTGGAGCCTTGACTCTCTGTGCCCTTAGAGGTAGGAAACTCCACAGGTCCCTGGTGTCAGCTCTTAGATGAAAGCTCACTTCTGGAAGGAATTTGTTCAGCAGGAGCAAGCTAGAGCACAGTTTGGACTACATTCTGGCAGGCCTTGCCTCCCGCCCGTTTACAAGAATGAGGCTGACATAGCTTACGGCCCTTTTCTGGGTCTAGATAGTAGTCTGAAAATCAAGGCAATGGCTACCAGGACCACATCCTGGGACATTCTCCATGAATCTGTTTCCTTTTGGTTTTCTATGTTCCTTCATCTCTTAGAGCAATGCTTCTTATCATGGGTTATTTTCCCCCAAAACTGACATGCTGAGGCTTACTCCTGGGAATCCTGAGGTGGGGACTGGCCATGAAAATTTTGAAAAATTTTTCAGGTGATTCCGAGACTAAAGATCATCACCTTCTGCACAAGGTGCCAGCAGTGGGATCAGGACTGGGCTGTCTGTCTGAGCTCTAGGTTAGGGCTCCCTCCTCCCATCCCAGCTCCCTAACCAGACCTTCCTGCTCTCCAGCTCCCACCTGAGCCTTTTCTGAACACCTTGAGCACACTCTGTTCATTTCTGCTCTTGCTCCTTTCTTATGACATTCATTTAGTTTGGAATGCCTAGTGTTCTTCCTCCTCTAGGAAGGTCGTCCTAACCCCTGACTTCCAGATACACCCACTGTTTATACTCCTGGGTTGACATTTACCATATGCTGCTCCAGAACTGTAAATCAGGTGACTCTTGCCTCTTACTTAGCCCTGTTTCCATTTCCCAGAGCACCTGGCCAAGTGTTAGATTTATTTATTAATAACAAATGAAACCAGAAAAAAATGAATGAATATAAGCTGGAAGAACAAATGAGTGAATGGAAGAATGAATAAATGATTGCATAACTCTCCTTCTCTTCATGTCCTCCCTCCAAAGAAAACTAGCCAAAATATGGTCACCCACTTATCTTCCTTTCTGATCTTTTACCCTCTTTATAAAGTGGTTGATATTGGGGGAGGCTGATTGATTTTATTTGATATGCTCAGTTCTTATTGACCAAATTCAGTCAGCCACAAATAGATCTCTTGAAGTTTCCGATTTTACCAAGTCCACCCCATCCTTGCTCAGGAGATGGTCCCTTTATACATCTGAGCATGTATTGCTTTTGGGGCATTTGGGGTGACATTCTCAGGCCACAGCCCAATTATCAACAGACTCTTCTTGCCTTTTCTGTTGGCTGTTGCCAGCGCTAGCTGAACTATTTTTACTTTGTCAGTCATCTGCCTTGGAACAATGCACAGTAAGCAGTTTTATCCCTTGGCTGACCTCTATAAGCTGTGTGGCAGAAAGAAGCTTGCAAGGAGGTTTGGTTGGCATCTGGATTTGCCATGTAGTGCTTTTGCCCACACCTCACCCTTGAACAAGTCACAGGTTTTTCACATGTAAACTCTGTGTGTTCCTTAACTGAGCCATTCCAAAAGGTCTTATGGGATTGGGTTGATTACCAAGGGCCTTGGGATTGACAATACCCCTGGGTTATCCCAACTGAGTAGCGATTTAGAGGAAAGAGGGAGAAACAAGCGCCTCCATCAGCTCAGTGATCTGAGTTAGATGCAAGTAGTCCAAATATGACGCCCACCATCTTCATCAAGCCATCTCCATCCCCATGCCACCTCTGCTGCCATCAAACACAACTATTGATATTATTAGTACCCTATCCTACTCTCAAGACTCCCACCACTGTGATCACCAGCACCCACCCCAATACCTAGATTATCATCATCACCACCATCATCAAAACACCCAAGCCACAGAATCACGCAACCACCATCACCATCATCAGCACCTGCCCTAATTTGAAGACTGTCACCGCCACCACCACTACCACCACCATCATCCTCATCTTCAGTCTTACCTCAGCTGTCCTTATGACAACTACCATTACTCTATCACTGCTCATAAAGACATGGCATGTCCCTTTCCTACTCTTCATACTTGCTTAGGCTCCATTTTACTTGCTAAACTGCCCTGGAAGTGTTGAAGCCAATTCATGTGTACAGAGAGTGTGGGGATGGTTCATGAGGATGGCTGGAGTTGATGATAATATTGGAAGCATGGGTTGGTCACAGATAATGGAGTACCTGGAATGTGGTACTTGTGAACTTGATCTCAAGGTTTTTTACTTATTTCAGTCGGTGGAAGTTTCTGAGCAGAACATTGCATGGAAACCAAAAGAAACAGAGGCGATTGATAGGGTCTTTTCATCAATGAAGCATGGACACTTATTAGACACCTCTGAAGGAATGAACGAGGTGATAAGATGGGGATGGCTGAGAAGAGGATATGAGGATCAGAAGAGACCTCTGAGGGTGAGGCATTTGAGTGATGTTGTGGATTGAATTGTTATCCCCCAAAAGACAAGGTCAACTCTTAACACCTGGGTCTGTGAATGTGAATGTATTTGGAAATAAGATCTTTGAAGATGTTGTTAAGTAGGATGACATCATACTGGACTGGGGTGGACCATACTCCAGTATGACTAGTGTTCTTATAAGGAAAAGAAAGTTGGACAGAGAGACAGACAACTGAGGCAGAAAGAGATAGAGAGATGGCCATGTGATAGAGGCTGAACATCATGCATTGCCAGCAAGCAACCACCAGAGCCCTAGAGGTTTCAGAGGATGACTGCCCTTGCCAACACCTTGATTTTGGACTTCTAGCTTCCAGAATCATGAGACAGTAAATTCCTGCTGTTTAAGCCAACTGGTCTGTGGAACTTTGTTACAGCAGCCCAGGCAAGCTAAGACAAGTGAGAAGCAGCCAGTTATTTGAAGATCAGGAAGGAGAAGAATGGTCCAGAGAGAGAGAGGAGTCAGCAGGCACAATGGTTCTGAGGTGGGAAAGAGCTTGAGAGGGGAACTAGTGGCTACTAAGAGTCAGTCAGGGTTCCTCATTTACTAAAAGATAAAATAACACATTCCTTGAGCAGATATTAAAAGGATTAAATTAGATAATGTGTAATCAGCACATGCTGGCATACATAACTCGTACCTAACCCACATTAGTTACTAAACAAGGAACTATCACTATACATCTTTGTATCCAGAAACCATTGCCCTCCTTCTTTCTCCATGCTCCTTTGGGAGTTAGTATTATGCATCAGGCAGGGTTGGGTGGGGGGAATTTAAAGACTTTAATGAAGTAGTTGAGTGAGAGTGAGAAAGCACAGGGAGGCAGGTGAAAAGGGAGTTAGTAAATTCCATTTCTTATTAGAAGCTCTGGGAGAAGTTGTGGTGAGGTGGGTAGACCAAACCTGCTAGATAAAAAATAAGATGCATAAGTTTTTATCCTTGTACTATCAGATCCTGCTGATGGAGTGTACCTTTTAGAAAGTTGCACATTGGCTAACTCTTTCTTGAAAGACAATGTCTCCACCTATCTTAATTTACCAGAGCCACTATGACAAATACCACACCATGGGTTGGCTTAACAAGAGGAATTTATTGTTTCACACTTTGGAGGCTAGAAGTCCAAAATCAAGATGGCGGCAAGGCCATGCTTTCTCCTGGAGTCGGTAGCGCTCTGGGGATGGGTGGACTCTTTCCTATGGCAATACTCCTCTCTCTTTGTGCCTGACTTCTGGCACCCCACAGGGTGAAGGAGGCATTTGTTTCCTGGACCCAATTTAAAAATCCTGTGGAAGGAGTCACAGTTGCCCAACTTGAGCCAAATGCCCACTTCTAGATGAATCAACCCTAAAGTGAGGTGTGACTGTGGTTGGCTCAATTGGGTTGGAGGCTTTCCCTGGGTCTCCATGGCTACAGTGGATCCTATGAACATCTCAGAGTAGGAGTGGGAGGAGGCCATGTGCTTGAGAAGGGGGCCACTGTACAGGCTCTGTCAGAAGCCCTTGTCAGTAAGAGATAGCCTTGCTAGGAGAATCAGCCCTGTTTCCTTGACCGTGAACTGACTGCTGAACACAATCTTCGCTGATTCCAGACCCTGCCACTTTCCAGCCCTTTGACTGTGGCAGGGTGTTTGTTCTGTTGTAGTTTGTCTCCTTGAGTCTCTCAGCTTTAATTTTTCCAGTGAGGTTAATTAAATTTATCTTCTGGTACTGTTGTGAGAATTAAATGAGTACAAGGATGTGGCAGTTTGACATTATTTATGAATCCCCCCAAAAAGAGGAAGGTTATGTTTGTAAATTGGTCTGTTCCTCTGGCTATGATACCCTTTGATTGTATTAAATTCAAAGGTAATAAATTTACTTGATGAAACCAATTTAGGGCTTTTGATTTGACCATGTCTATAGGACATGACTCAGGTTAAGTCCCCGCGCCCTTGGTGGGCTGATATAAACAGGCCTTCATGCAAGAAGGCACATGGAAGAGGGGAGAACTTGGTCATTTCAGTCTTGCCATGTAACAGAAAGGAGAAAGCTCAAACAGCTAAAGCCCTGGGAAGAGAGACAAGCCATTTGTCTGATAGTTTGCAGCCAAAGAGAACAGAGCAGCTGAGAAAGAGTGACCAGGCAGAGATCACCCACAATCTTGCTTCAACATGTGGCAACAAACTTTGGTGAGAAAGCAGCCTTGAATTGGACTCTTTAGGGTCTTGTAACTGTAAGCTTTTACCCCAAATAAATACCCTTTATAAAAGCCAACAGATTTCTGGTACTTTGCATCAGCAACCCTTTGGCTGACTAATACAAGGGATTAATTGCATGTGCCGACTTGGCTGGGTTATGGTGTCCAGTTGTTGGGTTAAACACTGGCCTAATTGTTGCTGTGGAGGTATTTTATAGCTGGGATTAGCAGCTACAATCAGTTGACTAAGAAAAGAAGATAGTCAGGGTGGGTCTGATCCAATCAGTTGGAGATTTTAACAGCAAGAGCTGAGAATTGCAGGGATTAAAAGGAATTCTGCCTCAAGACTGCAACTTCCTCCCCCTCCCTGACCTTCCCTGTGGAATTGGACTAAACACTTCCTCACTGGTCTCAGAACTTCCAGGGAAGCCTACCCTATGGAGAACAAATTCCTAATAATGGATGGATGGATAGATAGATAGATAGATGTGTTAGATTACAATTTAATTATATATATATAAAGATTTGTATATTTTTATGATTTAAAGATTTGGTTTATATATATAAAGATTTAGATAAATGTTTATTTTATATTTATGATTTAGATAAAGATATGTGTGTGTGTGTGCGAGTTCATTACATACACACATGTACACACACACACATACACCCATCTTGTGGGTTCTGTTTCTCCGGGAACCCTGACTGCTACAACGAGCTAATGCTTATTGAGTATCTAGAAGAGACCTCAGCACATGAAATAAGAGCTGACTGTTGCTGCTGCCTTTTGCCGACCCTCTTCTTCTCTCCTCTAGGCTGCTGGGTAATGGGGGGTTTGGCTTATATAAATGGCAGCAATGACCACGTGCTTTACTTCCTTTCCTTGCTTTACCTCATTTGCTGCCACTTCAGTGTGCAACGTGGCATTGGCCAATGGGCAGATGGTCCCGTGGCACTTTGGGAAGATGGAGTTCAGGGGCAGGAGGTTTTGGGCGTCCAGGACTTGGTGAAACCTTATTTGACAGTGACAAGGATGCTCTGATTGGCCAGGCTCGGAGGCTTCGGCTTTCATCCCAACCCTGTTGGCTGGGCTGACCTGGACATCAGGTGGGGGAGAAGGCAAAGCCTGGCTGGAGGGAGCACGTGCAGGAGCCAAGCAGGCTGCCTCGTGTATCCAGGGAAGGAATTCAAAGCAGCCTGAGGCTGCTCTGTGGAGGGGTGAGAATTTGTCTCATGGCCTTTAGCACGGTATGGAGAAAGGCTTTGAGAAGAACAGACCTGAGAAGCACGGAGAAACAGGGACTGAACTAGAGGGACCCCAGGGATCAAGTTACTGCAGCTTTATTTATTTATTTTTAATTGAGATGAAACCTCCATCAGATAAAATTAACTATTTTAAGTGAACAATTCAGTAGAATTTAGTACATTCATATTGTTGTAGGTGTGGGTTTGTTTCTTGGTTCTCTGTTCATTTTCATTTGTCCTTTTTTTGAACCTCTTGCACAAATTCCTCATTGCCTAATGATTTGAGATTTATAATAATTCTCAGTATCTGAGAGGGTAAGTCCTCCTATTAAGTTTGCTTCATGGGGACGATCTTGGCTAGTCTTTGCGCTTCTGTGTAAATATTAGAAAAGGCTGATCAAATTACACAGCCACACACACAACACACAGCAAAACAAACCAAAATCCCAGCCACTTTTGTATTTCAATTGAAATAGATAATGGTATTTTTAAACATATTTTTAATAAAGTTTTGTACTTCTGTACCTATAGGTCATGTATATCCTCTGTTAGATTTATCTCTGTGTACTTGATATTCTTAAGACACTTTTGAATTATGTATTTTTAAAAATTACATTTATATGTTTGTATATTTAAAAACTGACTGTATCCAGCAATCTTACTAAACTCTTATGAATTCGACAGTTCATCTGTTGATTCTTTGGGTTTTCTATGTGGACTGGCACATTATCTGCAAATAATGACTGTTTTGGTTCTTCTTGTCCAATCTTTACAACATTCTTTTCCTGCCTTTCTACTCCAGAGTGATGTTCAATGAAAGGGCCACAGTAAATCCCTTACCTAAACCTAATCTTAAAAAAAAACCTTTCAATTTATCACTATTAAATATGATGTTTGCTTTATCAGGTTGAGGACATTCCCTTCTATTCTTAGTTGGCTGAGAATTTTTATAATGAATACATGTTAAATTTTATCAAATGCTTTTTCTGCCTCTATAATGTTTTCCTTTAATCTCTTGACATATGACTTTCATTCACTGATTTTTAAAAGAATGTTAAATAGGCATTATGTTCCTAGCATAAACGCCGTGTGGTCATGAAATATAAGCTTTCTTCTACGTTGCTGAATTCAGTTTGCTTATGCGTTTTTAAGGATGTCTTGCATCTGTACTCATAAAAGACAGATTGTCTACAATTTTCTTCTGTTTCTACTGTTTTGGTTGGACTTTGGTACCCAGGTTATGCCAGGCTCATAAAATGAGCCATTTCCGTTTCTTTGGAAGAGTCTATGTAAAATGAGACTAGTGTATTTTTTTTGGAATGTTTGGTATGGCTCTCTGGAACTTCATGGACTTGGTGGTCTCTTTGTGAGAAGGTTCTAAGGACAAGTCCAGTTTTCTTAATGGTTACAGGAGTACTCAGAACTTCTGTTTCTTCTTTTCTTCAGTTTTGGTAAGTTATATTTTTACTAAATTTATACATTTCATCTACGTTCTCAGATTTATTGGTATAAAGTTGTTCTTAATATTTTTGTACTGCCTTTTTAAATAGTATCATCCAAAATTAGACCTTCTGTTTCACTCTATTTATTTATTCCTTCTCTCATGTTTATCTTGATCACTTTTTTGCCTAAAGTTTTAAAATTAGCCTTTTCAAAGAGCCAGTTTTGACTTTATTTTTCTCCCTATTACATGTGCTTATTTTTCATTAATTTTTGCTTTCATCTTTAGTATATTCTTCTCACTTTCTCTATATAGGATTAGGTATACTCTATTGTTCTTAAGTCACATGCTTAGCTCATTAAATTGCAGCCTTTCTTGCTCCTAATATTAATATTGAAGACTATAAATTTCCATCTAAGCATCCAATTAGCATTCCATTACATTTTGATATGCAATCTTTTATTATCTTTCAGTTTTAAATGTTTTCTAATTCCCATTATGATTTTTTTCTTTGACTCATGAGTTATTCAGAAGTTTGTCATTGAATTTCCATACATAGAGAAATTATCTGATGTATTATCTACCATAATTACATTGTGGTCAGAGGATGTAGTTTGTAAGATACCAGGATATCAATCTTTGAAAGTAGTTGAGACTCTTTTTTTTTTTTTTTTTT
>JAQZBX010006236.1:0-36192 GCA_029593785.1 Cabassous unicinctus | reverse complement strand
TCTAATATTTTTTTTTGCTTGTTTAAGCTAACTGTTATCAAGGGATTTTGTTTCAATAGCTCCCAAATAGTTTTGTCTATTTCTCTGTGCAACTATGCCCATTTTTAATTTATATAATTTGAGACCATATTTTTGGATTCATACAAGTATGGTACTATTATAGCTTTGGGGGAAATTACTATTTTCCTGGTATTTTTGTTCGTTTGTTTGTTTCACTTTTACCCTTTCTGAGTCCATTTTAGACCTGTCTTTTTAAAATAGCATCTGTTTTGCTTTCTATAATGACAATTTTTTCTTTTCAATGGAGAATTTAGTAAATTCCCATTGATTATATTTCTGATATAAAAGAATTATTTCCAATAACTTGCTTTGCACCTTCTGTCCATTCTTTTATACATTTACTTTTTGTTTTCTTTTCAATTGATTGAATATATTTTCACCTTCTTTTTTTGCCTGTTCTTACTTTTTTCTATTTAACATGCAGTCATGTTAAATGTAATCAATATCATTGTCATCTTCCCAAACAATACATGACCCAAAGCATTTTAACTTTTCCCCTTTCTAACTATGCCACTGATGTAAAAAAATGTAGTTTTACAATATTGCTTACCTTCTAAGACATTATTATTGCTGTTTTATAAAGCCAATATCATCTGTTTAGATTTACTTATATATTTACTGCATTTTTTGCTTATTTTTTTCCCCCTTTCATCTTGCATTTCAGACTTTTCATCCAGGATTAATTTCCCTCTGCCTGAATTATTTTACAGTTTCCCTTAGAGAGGGTATCTTATTTGTCTGAAAATGTCTTTATTTCATCATGTTTTTGAAAGATAGTTTTGATAAGTATACACTTCTAGGTTGACAATTTCCTCTCAGCATTTTGCAAGTAGTATTCAGTGATTTATGCATCCAAATAATTGTTTTTCCTTTTTTATTTAATCCATATTTTCTCACGTTACTTTTAATATATTCTCATTGGCTTTGCAGTTCAACAATTTCACTATGATATGTGTAGATGTGGGTTTCTTTTGTATTTATCCTGCTTGGGAATCTTTGGGTTTCCTATATTCTGAAGATTGGTGCCTTTAATAATTCTGGAAAATTCCCAGCTATATTGCTTCAATAATTGCCTCTCTCCTTTTTCTTCCACCCTTCTGGAAATCTGATTGGCTGTATATTAGACCTCCTTGCTCAATCATCTGTATATCTTTTATCTCTTAATATCATTTTCCATCTTTTTGTGTCTATTTGCCCATTTCTGAACAATTTTCACTCAGCACCTTATAGATAATACATTGCCTTTTGATTTCCTTTGCACCTGTTAGGAATTCTTCTGTTTGCTCAATTATTATTCCTTTGGAGGCAATCTCTCTTTTCCTTTACTTTTCTGTGGTTTCACTGGGATCTGTCTAGTTGTGCACTTAATTTTGCTCTTTCTTCTTGGTGTTCAGAGGGCCTGCCTTTTTGACCTCTGTGTCTCCTTTCCAGGAGAAGACTTCCTTCCTGTTAGCCAGCCAGAGCCTCTTCTGAGCCAGCAAGCCTGTGCTTCTTTGCATCTTGATTCCCTTTCTGATTCCACAGACATGTCTCCTGGATTTTGGGTCTGATTTTTCTCTTTTTCTTCCTTAGCTCTTATGGCCATATGCTTAGAACAGAGATGTACATCTAAAGAGTGAATATACTTGTACCATCTTGACTGGAGCCATTACATATTAATAAGACAAAACAGTGATATTAAAAATAAATGAACTTTCCTTTACTGCATGATTGTTGGGCCTAGTTTTGCTTCATCACTTAATCTGAGAAAGTGACCCAGTATAATGTTTGGTAGGTGCTAATGTATTAGTAGGTGAGTGTCTGGCATTTGTGAGATACCCAGAGTGCCCAACACTCACCCAGAGAATTCGTTTGTCAGGCTGTTATGACAAATACCACATGATGGGTTGGATTGAACAGCAAGAATTTATTGACTCACATTTTAGAGGACAGAAGTTCCAAATCAAGGAATTGGCAAAGCCATGCTTTCTCCCAGGGTCAGTAGCATTCTGTGATGGCATCCTCCATTACATGGGATGCCCTTGGTTTCCTCCTGTGAGTTTTTCTCTGATTTGTTGCATCTGAGCTTTTTCCTGCTTATAAAGGTCTCCAGTGATATAGATTAAGGCTCAGACTGATTCAGCTGGGTCACACCTAAATAGGATTTTAGAAGATCCTACTCGCAAATAAGTCCACATCTTAACTGATAATACATCTTCAAAGGGTCCTGTTTACAAATGTGTTCACTGCCACAGGGGCTCAGATTCAGATTAAGAACATGCCTTTTTGTTGGGGCACATAAATCAATCTGGCACACCCAGGGATCATATTTGCATTTTAACTTCCCTTCCCGTGATAACGTAATCTCCTAAATTAGGGATTTTTTAAGGTGATGGCAATTTCCTTCATTTTGGCCTGTGGTGGGAGAATATTCCATCTAGCCCATCCCCTAACACACTAAAAGTGATGTTTCTAAATCCCAAATCTGATCTTGGCACTCCCTGCCCAGAATGCTCCAACAGATCCCACTGATTACAGAGCAAAACGGAAACTTTGTAACTTTTCCCTGGAAACCACCACTGAGCAGCCTCCTGTTTACCTCTCTAGGCTGGGCTCCTGCCACCCTTCCTGACCGTGTCAATCACCCAATTTCTCATAGGACGCTGGACATGACATATCCTCACCCATCTCTTCTTGAAATTCTCCATTTGCCCTTGAGTATCTCATTAATTCTTACATATTCTTCTAAACCTGTAGATGGAGTTACTTCCCTCAAGAAACTTTGCTTGACCAATCTGTCTTTCTCCTTCTAGCAATTCTCTTCCCTTCCCTTCTCTTCCCCATCCCACCCTTTCTTTGTCATGTATCTTGTGGTTCCCTCTATCCTTACACTTAACAAGCCACATTGAAAGTTTCTGTAGACAGCAATTCCCTGCTGCTGTTTTGTCTCTTCAACCTCTTGAGGGCAGACACCCCTCTCTGTAGACCCAGGGAAAGCCTAAGGCTGGGCACGCAGTACTCTCTTGGCACACGCTTAGTGATTTGGAAAGAACGTGGTCTATAAGTGGTGCTCTGCCTTCTCAGGGACTTGCTGACCTGCTCTGCCTTGGCCATGAATGAGCTCCAGACATGACTCCCAGGCAACCTCAGGGCTTTCCCCTATCCTGAGAACTGTGTGTCTGCATCAAGGGCAGGGCATTTCTGGAAGGGAGTATTTCCCCCCTCCACTGCCCCATCCCAAGAAGACTTCCCCAGTGAAGCACAGACTCTTGAAGAACAGATACCTTGTAGGGTGTCTGAGATTGCAACTGCCCTTGCCTTTAGGGTTTGTTTGGGAAAAGCACTTCATTTAAGGATGTTTCACTAAGTCGGGGTTCTAGAGGAGCCCACTCTACTTTTGCCTGACAAAACTGGTACCTGGGAACACTTTGAGCAATTCTTCTGCTAGGCCCACAAACCCTAGGTTCCCAGAAACGCAGTGTAGCTCTTCTGTTTCCAAACCAGCTGTTTCTAAAACATTAGGTAGAGATTAAGCACACAGGCTTAAGCCTGGGTACAAATCCTGACTCTGTCACTTGGTGCTGGGCAATCAGGATATGTTTTTAATGTCTCTGGTTCTCAGTTAACCCATCTGTAAAATGGGGAGAAACCTTCTAGGATTGTGGTGAGGATTGAACAAATTAATAGGAGATACCTGGCTCAGGGTGAATGCTCAATGAACTTAGAAATGTTAGTCGTAGCTCATGCTAAAGCATTGTGCAACATCAGAAAAGCCCTTAACCATCTGTTTTAGTTTGCTAGGCTGCCATAATGTAATGTACTAGAAATGGGTTGGCTTTTACCGTGGGGATTTATTTGCTTGCTAGCTTATAGTTCTGAAGCTGAGAAAAAATGTCCAAATCAAGGCATCATCAGGTGATGCTTTCTCCTTGAAGACTGGCTGCTGGAGATCCTTGACTCCTCTGTCACATGGCAAGGCACATGGAGGTGTCTGCTGGACTCTCCCTTGTCTTCCAGGTTTCTTTGCTTCAGCTTCTGGCTTCCCCTGGCTCTCTCCCTCTGAGTGTCTCTCTCCACATGCATCCTGTTTATAAAGGACTCCAGTAAGAGGATTAAGACCCATCCTGGGCCACACCCAAACTGAAGTTACCTAATCAAAAGGTCCCACCTACAATAGGAATGGATTAGCTCTAAAGACATGATTTTTCTAAAGTCCATAAAAGGCTCAAACCACCCACACCCTCTGAGAGTGTTGGGCTATATGACGTCTTCCATGCCAAACAATTGGGGCTCCCTGGCTCTCTCCTGCCTGCATGTTCCCTGCCCCAAGACCACTCAGCTTCTGAACATGGAGGATGTATTTACAGAGAAGTGTGGCAGGCCCAGGCCTGAAATCACGTCCTTTGTCCTTTGGGTGATAATCAGATGATTATCTTCCTCTGTCTGGCCCTTAAGACCACCCTCTCTTGGGCAAACAGCTTTACTAAGGGAATTCACACAGGGATTCACAGCCCCCAGGCTTTGAGTGCCGGTGGGGGTATGTGTTAACCCTCTCATATCCATGCTGGTCAGTGACTTTGAGCCAAGCATCACCCCCCCACCCACCCAAGGCTCCAAATCCCAAGGACAAAACTGAATGCCACCAGCGATACTATTCCTGGGCTACTCTTGGAAAGAGCCAGAGGAAAGGGAGAAGGATTTACTTTCATTTTCTTTTTGATGGAGAGCTCTGGCTTCTCCAGGAAGCCCGTGGTGGGCACAACCTGGCGCTGACCCAGTGACCCGTGTCCCATTCTTTCCCCCACCCTCCAACGCCAACCCCAGTTCTCAGGTCTTGCCTCCGGTTGTGATATCTCTATGCCTTAGAGCCTTTTCGTTATAATTAGTAGGATATGCTCCCAGGAGACTGGAGATCGAATCTCCACTCAGTCCCTCTCTTTTGGCCCTTGGCTGACCTATTGCCTTGCAGCCCACTGTTGGACACTGTTGGATATTTCCTCTGGGGCTGACCAGTTCTTCCTGTTCCTGTGTTTTTCTAAAACCTCTGACTTATTTACAGTTTCCTGAGTCTTTTCCTTCCAACTTATGCACACAGAAAGAAAAACACGTCTGTACTTTCTATATGCACAAGAAGAAACATCACTCTTGCAGATGCCTGCAAAGCTCAGGGCAGGATGCAAACAGCTCAGCTCAACTGGGACTAATCTTTTGGATTCAAACCCCTGAATGCTAAGTGGGCTGACTGAGGGAAATGACACTTTGTAGGCTCTAATTTAGAGAAATTATTTGTTTTTCTCCACATGCCATTGAGTCTTTGATAAATTGGTCCAGTGTCTTAGCCCCTCCGAGCTTTGCTTGCCTCACCTTCATAGGGGCTTGTGAGGTTGCAGGAGGTGATGTGTGTACGTTTCTGGCATGGGGCTTACACAATGGACATACTCCCTTGTTGTCCTGTCCCTTCTCTCCACTAGACTCCATTGGGGATGTCACTTCTCTAAACACCATCCCCATCGGCATGAGAATAAGGACACTAATAGCAAATGTAAAGCATGTTACAAACTTTTCTCTGCATTTTATCAGTATACTGCTTGCAGGTGAGGGATGGGTCAAGACCTCTACTCAAAGGCAGAGCGGGACCCAAGGCAGTTTGGTGGGATGGTGGAGATGGGATGGTGGAGGAGCTCCTGGGTCATTTACCCCCACACCAAGCACCGCTGTGGGAGTGTCAGAACCCCCATGGCACATCCCCACTTCTCATCAGCAGAGGAGAGCCCAGCCGCCCCAGCTCCTAAGACCTCCCAGGCCCTCTAGGCTTCTCAGGACCAGCTGGGCCCTGGGGGTGGGAGGGCAGGCCTCTGGGAAGAGGCACCTGAGGACGTCCCCATCCCAAGCAAGGAAGAAGCCAACATCTGGCAGGATGGTGTTTGCTCTGCTTTCAGAAGTGTGAATTCTTGGTGAGGGTCAATGAATTCATACTATTCTTTTCTGATGGTATATATATATTTAATATATTTTTATTAAATACAACAAAATTTACAAAACAATCGTGGACATGTGTGGAATGCCCATACAACACCCCTCCACCAACACACCACATTGTTGTGGAACATTTGTTACAAATTATGAGATAACATCATCAGACTATTACCACTAACTATGGTCCATAGTGTACATTTGGTATATTTTTTCCATAGCCCCCGATTATTAACACAGTACATCTTTGGCAATGATGCAAGGATATTACAGTATTGCTGTTGACCATAGTCCACAGGTTACATAATTATATTTTTCCCATGCCTCTCCACATTCCTACCACCTTGCAATAGAGATGAACATTTGTTCTAGTTCATAGAAGGACATTCTTGCATTTGTACTATTAACCACAACTCCCATCTACTTCTGGGTTCACCATATTATTCAGTCCCCAGATCACTCTCTAGCTTTCCTTCAACTAACATTTACATACCCAGACTACCCTCTTCAGCCACAATCCCATTTATAAACAGTCTGTGCTAGTTCTACTCACTATAATGTGTCATCTGATAGTATATATATATTTTTGCTTCTTTTCATGGTATATTTTTGGTAGAAGATTTGGAAAAGTATTTGCGAGGAGGAAAGCATCAGAAAACAATCACTCATCATCTACCTGCTAGGCCTTCTGCAGAACAAATGGAACAAAGCTGGAGATGGCAGTGGTTTGTAGAATCTTAGAAGAATGTTGGGGCCAGTTTGATAGAAGATAAATAGCAGGGTGAGGGACCCCATAAAGAAGTCCAATCCTGGAGGACAAAGAGGGGAGAAGCCTGCTCAGAAGCTCCTTGCCCCGTCCTCTGAAGAAGAGGAGTCTCAAAAAAGCATCTTTCATTCCAGTGCAAGCTTCTCTCAGTGAGCTTTGCATCCTGAGTAGCTACTGTCCATGAGCAGGTGGGCTTTGCCAACCTTTTCTGTGACTTAGCGTACCTGAGTTTATCATGGGTGTATTGCATATTTTGCTGCTTTTCATTTAACATTATGTCAAGCATTCTCCCAATTTATGAAAAATTCTTTGCCATCTCATTTTATTAGTTGAAGAATATCTAATTGTTAAGCCTGCCTCACAATTTTCTTAACATTCCCCTAAAGATGAATGTTTAAATGGTTCTATATTTTACCTTCTGTGAATAGAGCTATTATGAGCAATTTTTAAACTGAAAATTTGGTCTGTATTTCAGCATATTTTCTCAAGATAGACTTCCAGAGATTGAATTCTTGGATTTAAAAAAAAAGAACATTTACATTTACAAGACTCTTGGCACACTGCTAAATGCACTGCCCTAGAGGAAAGGCCAAAGACCACACTCTCCTGAGTGGGATCAGCTTTGGGTGGGCTTCTTTAAAATAATCTCTGCTTTAATTAAATGGCTAAAATTGTGTGTGGGTATATACATATGTCTATAATTTGTTTATATTATTTGTATCTATCTATATTAAAACAGAATAATATATATTAATTTTCATATTTCTTTAATTAGTATCACAGCTGCACATTTTTTCCTGTTAGAATCATTTTCAACAGGGGGCAGGTGATTGATAGTGGGTGGAATAAACAAGTTAGAGAACTTCCTTTTTCCTCCCTGGGGGGTAGCTGCAGTTAGCTGCCAGAAATTCCAATTCAGCTTGGCTGTTTAAAATCTCCAGCCTTTTTTTTCCCCCTGAAAATCAAGCATGTCTGCCATAAATAGCCAAAAAATATCTTTCTGGTGGTATATTTCAACAGGCTATTAAAAGGAATGGAAAAATACTAGTGCTAGAGTGCGTTCATCCCTCCACTGCCCCTGTGTCTCGTGCCCTGGCTAATTCTCACAGTTCCATGAGGTGAGGAGGGGTAGGATTCAGCAACCCCTTTTTACAACCAAGAAAATCAGGCTCAAAGAGGAAAGGCTGCCACTCTGCATCACGTGGCCTCCCAGGAACTAGCTGGTTCTCCCTGAGAGGAGACAATCAACTGCAAAGCACTGGCAAGTGTATCTCAAGTGTTAGCCACAGCTGATTGGCAATGGCTGCCTGGAGTGGGTGTGGGGAGGAGAGCGAAGCCCAGCCTGGCTGTAGTGGGAGAAGGTGGAGATGGGTAGCAAGGCCAGCCAGGGACACAAGGAATGGGGAAAAGGCCACAGGTGCCTGGTATTGCCCAGTGTTGCCCAGGTGCCCAGTGTTGTCAGTTGCCCAGTGTTGCCAGGTGTTGCCAGGGTTGCCCAGGTGTGCAGTATTGCCAGGTGGACCAGTGTTGGCCAATGTTGTCCAGGTGTTCATTGTAATCCAGGTTTCCAGTGTTGCCCAGTGTTGCCCAGATGCCAAGTGTTACTCAAGTGCCCAGTATTGCCCAGGTGCCCAGTGTAACCCAGGTTCCCAGTGTTGCCCAGTGTTGCCCAGTGTTGTCAGGTGCCTAGTGTTGCCCTGGGTTGTGGCAGTGGCTTGCTGGCAATCGGTGGCATTCTTTGGCATGTGGCATAATTCATTCTCTGCCTCCGTCACATGGCCATCTCCCTTTCTCTCTGTCTAAATTTCCTCTCCTTATAAGGCCACCAGTCCTATTGGGTTAGGACACATGCTAGTCCAGTTTGGCCTCATCATAACTAATGACAACTTCAAAGATCCTATTTCCAAATAGAATTACATTTGCTGGATAGGGGGTTAGGACTTGAACATGTCTTTTGGGGGGACATGGTTCAAGCCCTAAAACTGGCTAAATGTCTTCCTTCCGGAATCCTTCCCTGGCCTCTGCCTCAAGTCCCTTCTTCACCATGGACCCTCAGCTAACTGCGATATTATAACACGTTTCCTTTTGTGGTGAATGTTCTCCAGGGCAGCATGTGGGCCTTGCTCAGCACTAAATCTCAGGCATTGTGTCTCCCAGATTGTATAAAGTCAGCAGATGTCTGTGGAATGAATGCAGGAATGAATGAATGCGTGTCAGTGTCTGGCTGCTGAGGTCAGGGTGCTCATGATAATTTTGTCCTAATATTGCCACTTGTCAACTCAAGAAGATGATGCCTGATAGACAACAGCTGTGAACTTAACGGTCCTTCCTGGGAGGAAGGAGCAGCCTTGCCCACCTGGGGCATCTAAGCATGACCACAGAATGCCTTATCTGGAGAGGGCTGGATACAGAACTCTTTCCTAAGAACTTTTTGCCATGGAAAGAAATAGAATAATAAGTTTATTTGAGGAATAAAAGGCAGCCAGTGTATTTGGCTAAAAGTTACAGATTGGGAAGTCTGTTATGTTGGTATGACCTTATGTTGGTATGACCTTATGTTGGTTTTATGTTGGATGACCTTAGAAATAGTTTGGCAAATTTCTCCCAACTTCACTGCCAGGACTCTGGATTTATGAATCCACCCCTGAACGAAGACATTCCAACCATCATATGCCTCTATTTGTCCTGTGATGGCAAAACAATACAAACAGCCAAAGCCACAAACCTGGCCCCAGCCATCTCAATCACTAGCAAAGGGGATAGAGAAAAGTGTTCTGCTTTAAACTCCCAGATGCACCTTAAGAAGCTGAAGATGCATTTCGAGTTGCTGGTGAAAAGACTGGGGTACCTTAAAGTGTCCCACATCCCGAGAGTTTAATTTACGTGCTCATTTAAGCACTCAATGGGTAGCAGGCACTGTTTTAGGTGGTGCCTATCTTTTGGGAAGACATTGTCTATGGGTCTCTGGCGTTTCTCACATCTTTAGAGGAATACTAACTGCCCTTTGTTCTGGACTAACCTTCAAGCATGTTTGCATGGCAGAGCATGACTACTGCTCAGTATAAGGGACTCTGGTTCCCTAGGCTCAGGACTCCTCTTCTGTAACTCAACCCACTGTGCTTGCAAGCATTCATCTGAGACCATCCACTTTGCCCCAGTGGTACTGGTGGCTAGAGGAACTGATGCTAATATGCTAATGGCCATGCCGGTTTGTTGGGCTGTGAGTAACAAAGCTCTTTGTCTCTAACCCGGTTATCTCCTGTCTTCTGTCAACATTGATAAAACTATTGCAGGCTAACTTGCTCCCCTTGAAAGTAGGGTAAAATCTCAGATTTTTTGCATTTCTTGACATACCTCTCCAAACATATATCCTTATTTAATTTAATCTTTAAAGCACCCTAAAATCCAAATATTTTAAATCGTCATTTTGTTGATAAGAAGACTGAAGCATAGTGAGGTTAAGTAACCCTTCCTTACGTCACAGAGCCAGTTAGTGCCAGGGGTGAGACTTCTGTCCAACTCTGTCCAGCTCCAGAACCACTCTCTTTCCACGACATCACGTTGACATACTAAATTACAAACATTAAAATGCCTGCTGTTCTATTTGTGGCACTGGCCAGTTGCTAGGATGATAAAAAATGTTCAGGCAAGGAATGGAAAACAATTGAGCAGCCTCTCCTCCAAAGGAACATAAACAAGATAAGATCATCAGGAGTTCCTTCCAGTTAAAAAAATAGAAGAAAGTTTTTCTGTAATATTTACATAACAATTGGCTGGAAGCCCTGACCCATTGCCCTTTCTTCTGGTGAATGGATGAGATCTATTTCCCACCAGCAGGATGGCCTAGGTCATGTGGAATCCAGACTAAACAACTGCAAAGCCAGGGTGATAGGCGTGCCCCAAGATATGGAGGGGTCTACAGACCTTTGAGCAGAGTCCAGACCTTTACAATTTTCTCCTTTAAAATTTCTGTGGTGTATGTTCATCTTGCGTCCTGCATATTTGATGATTGCAGTGCCCTTGTGATAGGAACAGACCCATCCCTTCAGTGGTTCCCCATTGCCCATGGGATAAAGTCCAGATTTCTTAGCATGGGGCCCAAACCCCTCCATGGTTCAGCCCTAAGAGCATGGATGACTCCCTCAAGCCGTCCTTCCTTTCTGAAGCCTTCTTACCTCATTGCTCAGGTAGAACCCGTTCCTCCCTCCTGGGGGCTCCTAATTTACTCATATCACTTCTCTTACACCATCTTTAACATTTGGAACTATTTTGTACTTTTACAGGAATATCATATCCAAAAGACTGTGGACCCCTCAAGACAGGAACTGTTATAATCTCCAAACTTACATAGGTGCTTAATAAATGCTGTGGGTGGCGTCTATGAACTCAGACACACACACACACATACACAGACACACATCTACCTGTCTCCAGGAGTGAAATTTCATCCTTAAATACTCTGAAGATGGTGAAAAGCACTTCCCCAAAGCAGAAACCATCAAAGTTGATTAGTATGGCTGTTCTGGCATGATTTAATCCAGCTGACTATTTTCCTCTTTGATAGTGTGACCTAGACGGCAAGATTCTTGATGAGATGGGCTGCACTTGAAAGCAAACACTATCTTTGCCTCCCTAAGCATCCTGCCAAGGGCATGCAGCCCATGACTCCATGCAATCATCTCCTCCCACCCCCTCAGAGCTGCCTCTCATACCACGGCAGCTTTCATCAGCAATGGAGACGATGGTACAAGGAGCCCAGGTCATGACTGGCCAGGATGGCTGGATGGCAGATACTTGGCCTGGGATGCTCTGATCCCAGCACTGAGGAGTTCTGGTGGCTTTTGCTTCTCTCCCTGGAAGAGCCACTGCTATCCATCTCTGCTGGATGCCCAAGGTGCCTCTCTCCAACCCGCTGCTTGGAAGGCCTGGGTTCCCCTGCTCCCTCTGCTATTGCAAACTGGGTGACCTGCAGCAAGTTCTTCAGCCTTTCTGAGCCTCAGTTTTCACAAGCCTAAAGGGAGGGTATGAACACCCCCTTGCCAGAGTGATTGTGAGGACTGAGGAGAGGCCACATGCAAAGAGCCGGAACTTGGCTCAGAACACACTCTTTTTCCAGCCCTTTCTTTTCCCCACCCTCTCCTCTCTCGACCCCTCTCTCTTCCTTTCCTCTCCTTTTCCCTACATCCCCCTTCCACAGCTTTTTGAGACTTTACTATGTGCATATTTGTGCCTATTTCCCCCAACCAACATTTGTTCCAGACATGCCACATAATGACTCTGTTTATTGTTGGAGATGGCTTCTGGATGGCAAAGGCATGGTACCTAGCCTGTTGGGGTATTATTTGTTTGCACATGGGGGTGTATTGGATGGGCATGCACGTGTGCACACAGTTGCACATATGTGCACATGTGTGAGTACACATGTGTATCATCTCATCACATTGCTGGACTTCTTGGCATGGTGGGCTTGCCTATACACTGAGCCCAGAAGAATGCTTCTCTGGGTACACGCTTGGTCTGATGTGGACTGGGGAGGGAGGATGTCCTGCAGACCCAGGTGGGCAGATCAGCTCCACTGCCTGTGTGTGTGCAAAGGGACAGCTCCCTTGCTCGGTGGCATCTGGACGGAGCCACCTTGGATGACCTGGTCCTGTTGCTTCCATGTCACCTGCTGCTGTTGTTGTGTCTGTCTGGGGCCCAGGAAACAGAGGGTGGGGAACCAGACAGTTTCCCAGGACAATGGCTAGGCAAGGAGGTTAGGACGAGGGAAGGAGAGGCTCCAGGGAGCAGAAGCCCCATCTGCCAGTTATCGGTACAGACTCCAAGGAAGGGTTACTGGCATTCCTTCTCATAAAGGCACTGGCCCTAGGGTGGCCCAGCCTGAGAGCTCTAAGTGTGGGTTCTCACCTCTTTTTAGGGGTCTGGGGGCCTCATGAGGGACAGTGATTTGTGCTCAGAGACCTTTCAGGCATGACCACACAGTCTCAGAGAAGCTGAAGCAATCTCAGAGCAAAAAGTGATGGGAGAAGTTGGCTGGTGTAGTGTTTCCCGATGTATACCGAGGGTCCACAAGTTTGTAACAGGTATTCTGAGAAGAAATGGGGTCTCTGGACAATCATGAGTTTTCTGGCCAAACACATTTGGAAAATGATTCAGGCTCCTTAGAAGAGTAAAGGCACTGAGGAGCCTCAAATTGGCCAAATACCATCAATTTTCTAACTTATTTGCATATGGAAGAGCTTTTTTGCTGGACCATTGTATCATCATCACTTGGCCAAGCAGGTGCTCTATAGGCCACAACATGGGGCATATGGATAGAGGATAGAGGTTTTATAGATAAGGAAATGGGCATCCCAGCCAGGGTAGACTCCACAGGACAAGGTACCACCTTTTGACCGGCTCCTTACATACCCCAGCATCCAGCGAGGCTTCCTGCTTCTCTCCCCGATCTCTGCACCTTGATTTCCATCTCCTTTGGTTTGTGCCTATTCCCAACTGAGTTTGGATCCCCATCATCTCCTGGGGAGAATGATGGGGGCTTTTTGCTGACTCCCGGGGGAGATGGAACAGCCTCAAGAAACCTGAGCCCAAGGGATTTCCTGGGGCTTCTCCGATATCCCGAGATGCAATCTTTCTGTCTTGGAGCTGCAGGACTCTGCGTGATTGCTGTGCTGTTGGGAGTCTGAGGAAGATCACCCTGGAGGGGTTATCGCTCATTTTAAATTGTGGCTATTCCTCTGGAAGCATTTAGAAGTAGTGGCGATATGTAATTTTTGCTAAACAATACATATACAATTTATATAAAGCACCAGTCATTGGCACTGGGTTGTAGTCAAGGCCAAGCTCTCTACACTTCTGTGCCTACCATCAACCCAGTTAGTTAGGCACCATTAAAATCATCATCTCCATTTCAGGGATAAGAACATAGAAGCCAGAGAGATCCCAGAATCAGAAAAGGGTGGAGTCAGGACCCAAACGTAGGGAATATGGCCCTCAAGTCTCTGCTTGCCACCACCAGAGCCACTATCAATAACTATTATGTATTTGCCTTGCTAAACTTAGTATCTATCAGGAAGGATAAGATTCACGCAGATTTTCTCAACACGTCTATTGTACCCAACATCATTTGTTGGGTAATCAGTGCTTCAGCCAGTGCCCTGGCTGTCTGGACAACCCATATCTAGAAGGAAATTTCATTCTTACATTTGTTTCATGAAAGCTTCTGGGCTAGAAATGGCTGCCCTTCCCAGCCCCCAACAGTATCTGAAAACACAAAATCTCAGGGGTCAAAAGAAACCTCTGGCGGCATTTTTCTCTTTCCCCGGACAACTGTAGTCATGCCATTTGATTCTAAAGACTTGGTTACAATTCAAATTTATTTCCAATCATTTGGAGCTGGATCCATGGGAGCCAAAGGTACCTTTTAGCTCCAGCACCTGCTGCTCCCCCCAAATGTGAAGAACTGACATTTGATTCCAGCATCCCCAGTCAGCTTATGGATGACTCATTTCTTCGCGTCCCGCTGTCCCCAGGCCCACCCACCCGCTCATGTCCTGCAAGCTCCTTCATGTTGACAATGGCAGCTGGGACTTCCCAGGCCCTCTGTGCCTGGTAGAGCACGGGAAGGCTCTGCGAGGTCCCTGATAGAGGCTCCGGCAGCTGGAGCCCTCTTCCTTTCCTCTCCAGGCAGGTGCCTGGTGTTCCAGGCTGCATGTCGGTGCCTGGTGGTGCTGGCGGGGTGGTGGGGCAGTGGGTACACTTTCTCTCGTCGACTTGGAGGATGGGCTGGGGAGGTGAGGTGGGGCGCCCTTAGATAAAGTACTCCTTCTTGCTGCTGTCATCCCCCAGGGCCACGTCGGCGCTCTCTGCAAACTTTGTGCCCTTGCCCTCATTGGTGTAGTACACACCCTTGTGCCGGCACTGGTAGTGCAGCAGGACGAAGAGAAGGCAGACCAGGATGAAGGCCGCGGCTGCGATCACACCTGTTGGCGAGAAGAGAGCAGGGTCTGTCTGGGGCAAGGCACCGTGGGGCCTGAGCCTTAGGTCAGGACCCGCAGAGGTTCTGCCAAGGACAGACATGCTGCTATAACAAATACCAGCACCAAACACGTTGGTGCAGCCCTGCTTACTTTCCTCTCAGCCCAGCTTGTCCTCTCCCCACTCTAAGATTATCCTGGGTCATAGTATCTCTTATCTCTCTTTCTCTCCCTCCCTCCTTCCCTCCATTCTTTCTTCCTTCCTTCCTGTCTTCCTCCCTCTCTTTTCCCTCCCTCCCTCCTTACTCCCGTCCTCTCTTCCTCCCTATTTCCCCCCTCCCTCCCCTCCTTCTCTCCCTCCTTTCTTTTGTCTTCTCTCCCTCCTCCCCCTACCCTCCTTCCCACCTCCCTTCTTTATTCCCTCCCTCCCTTCCTCCCTCCTTCACTTCCTCCCTTCTTCCCATCCTTCCCTTCCCCACCTCCCTTCTTCCACCAAACTCTCTGCAGACTGAGTCTAGAATAGCATCCTAGAACTGATCCCTGCTGGCAGAAGGGCACAGTCCACTGGGGAGGACAGACGTGCACGTGTATTATTGCAATGTGCACATATTTTGCATAACGCAAGTATGTAGGTTTCCCTGGGACCAGAGGGCGTCCCCAGGTCTCAGGACTACCAGTTTTAAAACCGGGACATTCCCGACTGAGGGAGAGAAGACACCAGCCACAGTCGGCTCTCAGCAGGAGCTATCAGTCCCATTCTTCCTATTCGTTTCCTCCATCCTCTCTCCTTCCACCTTCCCAGATGTGGACAGAACCCAGACAGGGACAGCTCACCTGCAATGACCGCGATGTCCGTCTGGGAGGCGATCCCCGAGTCGGACTCTGTGGACAGAACAGAACGGCCAAAGTGAGGCCAGGAAGGCTCAGCCGCCTGCCACCCACCGTACACATGTGGGCAGGGATACTCAGCGTGAGTAGCTCTGAGACCTGGAGGAGTGGAGGGATGGTCCTCTGGCGAGGTGGGTGCACACCCTGCCCGCATGGTGTGCTTTGTCACTGGTCAGGATGGGGAGCGCTGTGTTTACCCCAAAGCCAGAGCCCATCACTGCGATACTCAAGATGACGCGGGCTGCGTGAGGGACGCGTTCCCGGCTGCATCCGCACCCACACGGCGCTGCACCTGGGAGATGCTCAGTCCTTACCCAGGGCTGAAGGCATTCTTGCTGCGTTCAGCACTGGCATCAGTGTCTCAGAATGATGGTGAAAACAGACCATTTGTGCAGGGCCCGCTCCTGCCAGGTGCTGGGGTAATCGCCTCCCACGTGTCGTGTCATGTGACTTGCACAGCAATCCTCCCGGGAGGTGGATGGAGTCATTAGCCCATTTCACAGGTGGGGACGCCGAGGCTCCAGGTATACAAGCTCCTACAGAGCGGGGCCAGGACCCAGCGCTCACTCTCACTTCTCTGTGGGGCACTTTTCCCCTGACTTGCAGAAAGCCCCTCCCAGGATCCCCTTGCCTGTGGTCCCCGCTCCTCCTTCAGAGACCGCGCCACAGGGCTTTGCGTGGACTCTCCTGCAGGCAGCGCCGCCCTGTGCCATCATCCAGGCCTCGGAGCATGTTTTCCTGAAGTCCCCTGGTCCCGGCCAGAGGGCAGGGACCTGAAGGGAAGCCGAACCTGCGCGCTGACCTCCAGCTGCTGCGCAAACATCTCCTCCCTCCTTTGGGAGAGCAGCGAGAAGAAGGATTTATTAGACTCGTGGAAACATCAGCGCCAACATGGAAATCCCGTGTTCCCATTACCAGGGCGACGCATATTCAAACACAGAAGGCTGCTTCTTAACAGTCATTTCCTCTCAGAGAATCACTTTAATTATAGTGCTCTGAGGTCATTCTCCCCAGTGCAGCTGCCAGATGCTTCTTCCTGATAAGCGGCCCGGCTGGGGAGGGAGAGGGGGCAGGAGGGGTGATGGGTGAAGGAGAGGCAGAAACAGTCAGTCAGAGGCCCCAGGGGAGGAGAGTGAGGCTGGGGGCCTGGAGAGGCGGGAAGAGGACAGAACCAGATAGTCAGTAAAGGGACGCAACAGCTCACAGCAAGAATCAGGGCAAGGGGAAAACAGCCTCCAGGCAGGGAGGGCTTCCAAACGCTTCCCAAAGGTGAGCCCTGAAGCAGGAGGAAGAGGGGGTTCCAGTGGATGCAGGAAACTGAATTGTGGGGGTGGAAAAAGAACCAGCTCATGGTTTAGTATTTAACACATAGTAGGTGCTTAGGAAACATTTACTGACTAGGTGACCATGGGAATACACACATGCATGCAGGAACGAATGGGATTTGGAGGCTGGCCTCTCAGCCCTCACTCAACCACTCAGCATCTCCCAGCTGAGTGAGAAGGAAAAGCACCCTGTTCAAGCCAGCACCAAGGACACAGAAGCTCTAATACCCAGATCCACCCTAAGGAACTTTCCAGCACTTCTCTGTCCGTTTGTCCAATGCAGCCCTGCTCTTTCCTCCCGGGTTAGGAGGGGCTGCCCTTCCCTCTTCTTTTGAGAACAATTAGGGATTGCTCACCAGGGGCTAGGGGCCCCTCTCAGCAATGAACATGTTTTAATTTATTTGGTCCCCATGGCAGTCTTTTTCCATAGGAGCTGTTATTACAGATTTGGAAGCCGAGTCCCTGAAAAGTGTTATGTTTTTTTCCCTGGGTTGTAGAACTCACACACAGTGAGGTTCAGAAGCCAAGGGGTTCAAACCCAGGCAGTGCACAGTCCATCCAAGAGGCTAGTTAAGCTAGTTAAGTACCAGATGAGGGATCTGGCTCCAATCTCTTTGGATGAATTTCTTGGCTTGTTTTAGGGACCTTTTACCCAAGTCTGTGTCTTGAACCACTAGAAGCACTTGTGGCAAAACCAACCTGGCTGAGAAGGCAGGTGAGACCCGTGACCTCCGAGGAATCACCCACAGAACCTCCAGTGCAGGCTCCCTGCAGAGCTTGTGCCACCATGGGGCACACTAGGCAGAAAAGCCCTCTAGGCTCAAATTACTTTCTCCACTCCCAACCCTCCAAGAATGCAGAGCTGAATTCATACAAGGCTCCCAAAAAGACTCACTCCAGAGAAGTGACAAGTCAGCATGACCAGAGCAGCCACCAAGGTCAGAATTGCTCAGAGGAGGAAGCATGGGTCCATCTGAGAAGGCATGGGATGGTATAAGCCAGCAGTTCTCAAAGTGGGTTCCCCAGACAACAGCATCAGCTTCCCCAGGGAACTTGTTAGGAAAGTAAATTCTCAGGTCCCACCCCAGACCCAGGGATGGGGCCCAGCCATCTCTGTGGCAACAAGCCCTCTAGGAGATTCTGATGCATGCTTAGGGTTGAGAACTGCTGGTGTAAGTACTTAACACATAGTAGGTACCTTCCAGAGGAAGCAACATCAGAATTGCCCCTTGAAGGATGAATAGGAGTTTCCTGCAGAGATAAGAGTATAATTGTTCCAAGCAAGAAAGCTCAGCATCCAGGGTGTCTTCACCTTCCCTAACTCTCACTTTCCTTCCCCCACCTCTTCCCTCACCCCAGTTTCTTCTTCTCCATCCACAACAAATAGGCTCCTGAAGCCTGGATTTGGATCTCCTGCCCTGGAGATGGTAGGTGAGAGATTCCTCACTGGCTGTTTCCTCCATTCACCCAGCAGCAAGCATTGGGGGTGGTTTGGGGGGAAGGCTCAGATTCTGCCCAGGAAGTTGGTGGCTTGGTCTGGGATTGGATTAAGGAGCCTGGAAGGAAAGTCAATCTCTTACTGTAGTTGACAGATAAAGATGTGTGTGGGATTAGGTTCATTCCGAGTTCAGGACTGGGTTGGAGGTAGTCTTGGGCAGCCTTAGGGTGGGAGGCAGATTAAGGGGCTGCTGATGGCCAGGCTTGGGTCTGGGGGTCAGAAATAGACAACTGTCTTGCCCCACAATTGGACAGACACAAAAGGCCTCAACATTTTCCATGAAGACCCAAAGCGCCCTATGTATGCCCTTGACAGCTTTTGTCAAGGTTGTAAAAATCCCCCGCCCAACAGTAAGCTGCAGTCAAGGGTCTCTGCTGGCCTTGCTCACAGCTCTAGTTCCAGCCTCTGGCTATGTGTCTGGCACTGAATGTCAACGATCGCATGTTTGAAAGCCTAGAACCCAAGAATCAAACTGCTCTCTTTATCAAGTGGCTGATCTGCACGTTGCGAGCATGTCTGAAGTGCTGTGTGTGCCCTGGAATCTGAGCATGGAGCTGCCCTCAAGCCTCACTTGCCGTGGCCTAGATCCCCAGCTGCATGTCCCTCTCCTTCTCTCTCGACTGAGAGAGAATAAGATTGCAACCTGGGGGTAAGGTACACTGTCTCCAGCAAGTTACCTCACCTCTGAGAGCTTCCTTTCCTCCTCTGTAAAATAGAGATGGTGATATCCTGGCCTGAGAGGCAGCTGTGAGACAGGGGCTAAGGCACAGGCCTCTGAATCACCCAAGAGCCTTGTTAAAATGGAGATGCCGGGCTCCACTCCCCAGTGTTGTTTTTTTTTTAATAACCCAATTTTTTTCTTTTTTTAGATTTATTTATTTATTTTACTTTTAGCCATTTTTACACCCCCACCCCCACCCCCATTTTTTGCAGTTTTTGTGTTCATTTGCTGGGCAATTCTCTGTGTCTGTTTCCTGCCCTCTCTTCTCATCCTTTTCCTTCTGTATTCACCAGGATTCAATCCTGGGAACCTCCGATGTGGGAGAGAGGCATCCTACAACCTGTGCCACCTTAGTTCCTGGTTTTTCGGCATGTCTCGTCTTGGCTCTCCCATGTCACTCTCCTGTTACATCATCATCTTGCTGCGTGGCTCGGCAGGGCCTGGTGGTATACCTGTGCACGGGGCCTGGTGGCCCACGCGCCTTCTATATTTTTCTTTATTTTACCAGGAGGTTCTGGGGATCAAACCCAGGTCCTTCCATATGGGAGATGGATGCCCAACCATTTGAGCCACATCTGCCCCCTCCCCAGAGTTTTTGATCCTATGGGACTGGGTAGGTCCTGAGAATGTGCATCTCTAACACAGAGTTTCCCACTGCTCTGGTCTGGTCTGGTCTCGAGAACGTGTGTCTCTAACAAGTTCCCAGGTGGAGCTGAAGCTGAGAGCCTGGTGGACGCACTTTGGGAAGCACGGATCTTTTGACTGTGGAAGTGGCTTATAGACCACCTGGCACAGTTCTGATGCCAACTATTATTATACACCACCCCATGGCAAGGGGTGATTGAGGCTTCAGGAAGAAGTCACTAAACAGAATTGGGGGCCTGGTACCTTCCGATCAAAGCAAATAAGAAGGCCCAATTAAAACATCCTGGCCACAAAGTGGAATTTAGTGTCCTTTCTTCCAGGAGCTGGGAACCGGATGCAGCTGCTCACCCTCTCTATGTATTCATCACCTTGGCCTGCTCCCTGCCTGCCCCCATGCTTGGGGCTGGGTGTGGGGCCAGGGGACCTTAAGCCTGGTGGGTGCACTGAGACCACACAACTGCCCAGCCTCATCTTTTGTAAGTTAAGCAAGAGCTCTCCGCTGCCTGCCTGGACTCCCGTGTGTCTGCTGAGTGAGGACAAAGGGAGGGCGAACAGCAGCGGCAGATTAATTCCAGGATAGCTGAGCTCTGCAAATGTAGTGGGAAATGCTTCTCCAAAGGAAGGCGTGTGTCACCAAAATGGCAAAAGGAAATGGGTATGTACAGATAGTTGAGGGACCAAAAGTGGGGCTACATATTTGAATCAGTGTCTGTTTGGCTTCCTGGCTCCACTCTCCAGCAGAAGAGTTGGGAGAATGGAAGTTTCTGGACACGGCCCATTCCCACCTGGACCCCATCCAGATGCTTCCAGGGAGGAGGGTGACATGAAGGCACGAGGTGGTTCCAGAGCATTCCTTCCACCAGGCTCAGGGCTAGGTGCACAGCTTGCATGATGGAAATGGCACATCCCACCCTGGGGAGTGAGCACATGCCACAGACGCATTCCCTCCGGGCTGGCCAGGCAGGGAACATAGGGAAAGATAGCATGGGGGCCATCCTGCCATGACATGGCACTCACAGCTATGCCATCTGGGACAGTAATGTGGCTCCCCTAACATCAGCCTCCTTGCATGCAACCTGCCATGACTTCGTATGCAACTTGGAAAGCTCCTCCTACAGCGCCCAGTGTAGGTCGGGCTATTTCAGTATGACTTGCTCTTGTAACATTAGTATAGCTTTGGTCAAATGGGAGTCCCCAAAATGGGCAGCTTTAATGCTCTTGGATGCTGTTTGAAAAATATATCACCCTAAGAATCTGCGAACACAGCTCCAGTAACTGATTCTAAAGAATTAATTTGAACTGGAAGGAAACAAAAATTTATGCCCAGGAAAGTTTATCACAATGTACTTTAAAATGGAAAAATGAGAGAGAAAAAGACCTAAATGTTCCACATCAGGGAATTGGTGATATAAATTAAGGTCCGTTGCTAGGCTAGACCATTCCATTTTTTTTAAACAGGTACCAGGGATTGAACCCGGGACCTCATACATGTGAAGCAGGTACTCAACCAATGAGCTACATCTGCTCCCTGAGACCATTCCATTTTAATGATGCATGTGGATTCTGAGTGACAGTAGGAAATGCTTACGGTGTGATGGCAGATGAAAGGGACAGGACCCTGTAAATGAGGTTAAACATGCAAAACGTGCCAGAAAAAGGAATGAGAAGACGTATGCTTAAAAGGTTGATGGTTGACTGGTGGGTGGTGGATAGGAGATCATGGGCAGTATTGTTTTAACCTAGTATCTAGTTTTCTGAACTTTTCAAACCATCTACCATAGACGTGGTACTTTCACAGCCAAGAAATGGAAGTGGGTCTTGACAACTGACGGTCATCTCACAGACTCTTTAAAGCCTTGAACTAGAGGTCCATAATGGTGGCTTGCACCCATCCCTCCCTCCCTTGCCTCTTTCCATGCCCACCCAGTGCCCACGGCCCCCTTTTCAGCGTTCCCAACAATAACTTTGCCATGGTTGGATAGCGAGGCCCTGGGCTGCCCTCTGTGAATGGCCTTTCTGGGTACTTCCTGTGCCCCTCCTTTGCCTCTGCTTCCAGGGGACCTTTCTCTTTCCAATAAAGAAATGCACAATGTAGAAAAGAGCTAGGGCCTTCCACGGCCTTAGCTCCTCTCACCCTTCCCAGGACTGCCTCTGTTGCTTGAGTCCCAAATCCCAACAGAGACCCTCATTTCAGAGGTGATGGTAAGTTCTGGCCCTCTCAGGCAGAGGTGGATATTAGAAATCAGAGCCTGGCCAGGCCACAGATGTTGCTTCCCCAGAACTCCACCAGGAGTGGCTCCTGGGATTCTCATCGTGTCCAACTCAGAGGCAGGGGGCTGGCTGAGCTGGCAGCTCAGGGAGCCCTGATTTGAATGTCTCCGTGAAGACATTGGAAGGGTTCCCCCCACTGCCTAGACTGGACACACATCCTCCAGGCCAGCATTCTCTGAGGGGAGGCCTCAGTTGTCCTCTGATTTCCATCTCACGGAATGAGGTGTTGGACAGTGTAGGGGAAGAGGGAAGCTTCTGGGGCTGAGTCCTCTCTCGCCTTCTCTTACACAGTGATTCAATGGACTGCTTAGGATACCTGTTGACATGGGTCGAGTGCCTCTCATTGAAATGTAGGGGTACCTACTGCTTTGAGTCTCTCTGAAATTCCTACCTAAAAAAGGTCCATTCCACATCACACACACACACACACACACACACACACACACACACACACATGCATGTGGTCTTCCCTGGCCATGCAGCCCTGTTGGGGCCCCCTCCCCTGAGCTGGCACATGGGCTTCCCTAGGCACAGTCCTCAGCCCACCTTGGTGGGACCGTGACCTTCTCAGGGTCAGTAACCCAGCATGAGGTCAGGGGTGAGCAACATCCAGATCTTGGTTTGTGGCATATATACATGGGTGGGGGGGATGCTAATCCTGTAAGGAGCAACTGTGCCACTCTGCGAGATGTGAGGCCCGGAAGGGCAGTGCTCGCCCACGAAATCTTCATTTCAGGCATGGGGAGGGAGGAGTGTGGGGGCTGGAGACCTGAGCTCTTTATTTGAGCAAAGAACAGAGGCCACTGTTGGAAAGCCTTCACCATGGGGGTGGCCCTGGACCTCTGGCTGCCTTTGAAGCATTATCTGAAAGGAAATGTCACCTCCCCCAGACTCCCATGAAAGCAGCTGCACCTACTCCCCACCAGAGTCTGGGTGCCAGCCTGAGGGCAGCCTTTGTTTGCTCTCCCATTCACTTCCCCTGGCAGGCAGAAGCTGCCCCAGAGGCTTCCACTGCACCAGGGACCTCAAGTGCATTGCCTGAAACTCTAACATCTCTTCCCACTGGAAGCTCTCCTTTCCTGAAGTGGATCATGTTACCATTTTTTGTGGGCTCGCTTTATTCTTGCATATGTTGTTTTTACTTCTCACAAGAATCACTGAGGTAGGGATGTCATACTGCCTGTTATTTGGCAGGTGAAGAAACCAAGGCTCAGAGTGGTTGAGTGACTTGCCCAAGGTCACATAGTGGTTACCGGTGGAGGGGGATTTGGAACCCAGGTCTGTCTGACTCCAAAGCTCATTCCAGATTCATCCACAGAACAAAATGTTCCTTGCATGCCTGGTATGCTCCATGACCTGTTCTAGAGCCTGAGGACATACCAGTAAACCAGATAGGATGCCTGCCCTCAGGAAGCTTCCATTCTGGAGGAGGGAGCAGGCAACAACTAGTTTAAAAATATGGAGTCATAATTTATGATCAGGTGGTGATAAATGCTATAGAGAAAATAAAGCAAAGATAGAGGGAGAGGGCGTGCTTTTCAGAGAAGGTGGTCAGAAGAAGTGTGCGATGGTTAAGTTCATGCAGCAACTTGGCTGGGTCAAGGTCCAGTTGTTTGGTCAAGCAAGCTCTGGCCTGATGGTGAGGGCATTTTGTAGATGGATTAGCATCTATAGTTAGTTGATGGCATCTACAGCTGATTGAATCTACAATCAACAGAGGAACTTGCCATCAGCATTGAGAGGAGTCTCCTCATCCAATCAGTTGGAGGTCTTAAAGCTAGAATTAAGGACTTCAGAGGTCAGAAGGAAGAATTTTTGCCCCTAGTCCAGCCAGCCAGCTTCTCCTGGGGAATTCAATTTCACTTTCATCAGAGTTTCCAACTTACTGCCTGCCCTATGGACTTCAGACTTGCCAATTCCCATGGTTGTGTGAACCAATTCCTAAAATAAATCCCTTACTATTTGCATGCACTTGTGTATATGTATGTGTGCATATGCTACATATATGTGTTTATATATCTGTGTGTATATGTGTATGTATATATGTGTGCATGCATGTGTGTATATATGTATGTTATATATGTATATATATGTGTGTATATATTTGAGTGTGTATATGTGTGTGTACATTGTATATGTGTATGTTTATAAATGCGCACATATTTATATGTGAATATGTGTGTGTACATATATATGTGCTGAAAATGGAACTTGAGGGGGTAAGGAAGGAGAGACTGTGGCCAGGGTCCAGGCAAAGGCATGGTGACTTGCCTGAGGGTGGTGGTGGCCCAGGAAGCAAGGGATGGTAAGATGCGGGATACATCTGGAACACAGGGTCGACGGGATTTGCTGAAGGATTTGAGTCCTGCGAACACAGATGTGAACCGAGCACCCTCTGTGCATGTGAAAGTTTGCATGCAAGGGTGTGTGCATGTATGTGAGTGTGTATGTGTGTGTGTTATAAGTGGTGTGTGATGTGTGTGTTTGTATGTGTGTGCACATGACTGCATGTGCATGAGTGTAGACATGAGTGTGTGAGTGTGTGTATGAGCATGTGAATGCATGTGCATGAAAGTGTGTGAGTGCATGTGTCAGTGTGTTAGCATGTGGGGGTGTGTATGTGTGCACACACATGAATGTGTGTGGGTTCATGTGAGTGTGTGCATGTTTTTGTGAGTTGATGGGTGCATGTGTACGTGCATGTGAGTGTGTTTATGTGCATGCATGCATCATTCAATCATAGACCCCCATCCTCTGTGCAGCCCGGAGTCACGGATATGCCCTCCACAGCCCCCACTCTCCCACTGGGTAACACGTGCTAATCTTTACCACTTCTCCGGAGGACTTAATTCACTTAAAATATCATATAATTGCATTTTCAGCATAATTAGGTACCTAATTACATGACTAAATGTCCTCGATCGGGCTGCATGTGTAAATAATGATGATTTAGTTAGCCATGCTTTGTTATTGGGTTTCCAGAAGGCTCATCAGCTGGCGAACAGGATGCAGAAAATGTTTTTCTCCTTCCTTCACTGGTTTGACTGGCAGGAGCAGCAGAGCCAGTGCCAGGAGAGCAGACAGAAGGCAAGGGCAGCGGGATGTGCAAGGGGCTTCTGTTGCCCTGGCATTTTGGTTAAAACCCTCAGATAAATCCTCTGAGAGGAGGGCAGTAAGTACCCACATTCTAAAGACAGTGACGCTTCTGCACATGATGTGCTCAGGGGAAGCCAGAGTGGTCCAGAGACAAGCAGGACCACAGTTTACAGATGAGAAGCCTAGAGGTGCAAGAGTGGAAAAGGATACTTTGAAGGAGGAAAGCCGAGTCACAGCATTCCCTTTACTCCATTCCCTGGAGTTGCTTGTCCTCCTCTCAAGCCAGCAAGAAGTCCCCAAGAGACCTACTCAGAGACCTACAATTGCCCTGCAGGAAGGGACATTGCCTTCCCACCATGGAGGCCTAGTAAGAGCGCCTGCGTCCAAGGGCAGTGGTGAGCGTCATACAGGACCATGCATTTAGAAGGTATATTACAGGGATGCCAGCGCCAGCTTACATGCATACGTCTTGTTGGTGATACACTGCAATATGTTTTTTTATGTTATGGAGTTGTTTGTGAAGAATATTAGGAAAGAGGGGTGGGAGAGTATTGCCTGGGGCAGTGGTGGATTCCAAGGGCAAACGCACAGCCACAAACTGCTCTTTCCAAAAAACCTTTTGAAATCCTCCAAGGGGGCAGCCTGATGCACAGGGTCACAAGGGTGGCTTTTGGTGCCAGAAAGATATGGCAGAGAATCCTGGCTCCCTGCATGCCAATAGCATGAGCCCCTCTCTGCATCTGAGCTCACTGATCTGCACGAGGGATGAGGATGGGGCAATACTCACAAAGCACCTTGGCTTGCTACCATTTGGGCGATGGCTGAAGCATGAAAGCTCTTCCTAGTACCTTTGTATATTTAAGAATATCTCCAACACATACTGGCCTTGGGAGGCCAGATGCCTAGACCTGCAGGGAAGGCTGCAAGAGCCCCTGAGAAGGGGATAGGGCGCAATGGGAGATAGAGGTGCTGAGGATGTAGGGGCCAGTCCTTTTGGCTGATTGCTGAGAGTTGTGTTTGTTTAGCTTTTGGAATAGTTGCACTTCTGGAGTGCTTTCCCCTCTTAGCCATCCATTGTCCTCCAAATCAAGGCCTCTGGGTGTCAAGCGGAAAGGGGCTTCAGAATCACCAATTCAGCCCCTCATCTTGCAGCCTGCAATAGAGCCAGGAAACTACCCACCCAGCACCCCTGACCTCTGGCTCATGTCCCCTTGTTTCTTTTCCTGTGCAAATGGAAGCACTGTGCTAGGGGAAGGAGAAACCTATTGTCATCCTTGACTCTGCCCTACCACCCCTCTTCCCAGCCTCCCACTATTTTCCTAGATAATGACTATACTCCATCATGCATCTCTACCCATCACCTGGCAAGCTCCCTGCCTCATCTGCCTAGCACCCCCCCAGGTCCTGAGATTTATATTTCCCCAACATTAATCTTTTAAAGGCAAAGAAACCATAAACATATAGATAACTTTGCCTCCCATCAGTGGAAATCTTGTGATACAAATCAACTGCCATATATATTAAATGTTTCTTTCAGAGAAAGTGATAAATGCCTTGAAGATGATACAAGGAAAGCCAACATACTTAGATTTTGTTTCACTTTAGAATTTTGTGAGTGGTGCTGGTTAATGGCCAATGACTAGCAGGAATGTGTGATTTGGCATGCTCCTGTTCTTTCAATGCTCCCATATTTCTCATCTGGCATCTTAGCTTAGGGGAAGAAGGATAAGTACAAGCACAAATTACTGTTCTGTCAGACCGGTATGTTAATTTCTTTGATAAAGGGAAGAAGCCTTTGCTTAAGCAAACTAAATAAAGGAGTGAAAATAGAGTTACGAAAAGAGAGACTAGCCACCTCCTGGGTGAGATATGTTTGAGTGATCAGGATTAGGGGCACTCAGGATAGCAAGATTGTCTTAAACAGTACAGATTTCAAATAATTGTAATTTCTTTAGTATGGATGATTTCATATTGAAATGAATGCATTTTTGCACATTTTATACCTTTTGAACAATTATTTTTGATTTTTGTTTTGGGGAAAGTGAGAGCTATGTTTTTAGGAGAAGGAAGCAAAAATACAAAGGGTTAAACCCAGTAGATATTGTTAATATATTTTCCTATTTCCTGCCACTTGTCTTATTACTTCTTCCACCATCACAACCATATTCTATATCATCAATAAACATTTATTATTCACCTGATTGGGTTAGTAGTGGGTAATGAAGAACTTTGAAGACCAGATTAAAGAAGCTGGGTCTTTTCTTACAGGCATTGAACAGCCACTGCAGGTGAGTGCTCATAGAAAGGGAGCTTCTCTAGAAATTTTAAAGTAGTACAGGGGGGAGCTTACAGTTTAGAAGAGCACTTGAAAGTTACTGAGAAAAGGTCAGCATGACACACTGAGAGGCCAATGGTAGTGGATGTGGAGAGGGAAGGATGGGTATGAGGTAGGAGCTGCAAAAAGGAAACCCTACAATGCCGAGGGCCTCAGAGGTCTGAGAGTTTGTGGTTCCAGCAAGAGTGTGATTAGAAGCTAATGTAGGGGACACCTGTGTGCTGGGAGATGTGGGAGGATTACAAATGATAATTTATTATTCTATATTTATATACATCTAGTAATTGAATCACTTCCATAATGACATTATGTAAAGTGTCTTAAAATTAAGACATGTCCCAGATTTCCAAATTTACATTAAAAAATAGGTTTTTGAACCATGTGGGAGAGATCCACGAGATGAGTGGAAAGGATGAATTAAGAAAGGAATCTGGGAACACTTCCTTGAGGATGTTTTATTAAGATTGGGACATGCTCCATCCTCCCTGAAGGCTTTGCAATAGAGACCCTCGCCAGGGACAGCGAGCTGATGGGCTCATGCTCCTCAGCAACTTCTTGCTGTGGTTCTCAGCCCTGGTGCACACTAGAATCACCTGAGACACGTGAAAAAATACCAATAGCCAGGTCCTTTTCTCTTAAGGTTGCCAGATAAAATGCAGGATGCCAGTTACATCTGAACTTCAGATAAACAAAAAACATTTTTTTTTAGCATGAGTCTGTCCCAAATCTTGCCTGTGGGCCCCACAGAACTGTCCAGTGCTTTCTTTCTGAACATGCTGGGACTTTCCTATGGGGGATCAAACCTTGGAGGGAAGCTTGGTATCTCCCTGGCCTAAGCCCAGAGCCACAAGCAGAAACCAGAACTGCTTGAAGGGCAGTTCTGAAGAAGGCTGAATCCCCACATGTCTATACCCCCCCATCCTGTGTGACCTCTCACAGGCCACGTGGACTCCAGCATGTGTCTACCTCACACCTGTACGATTTTGCTTGTACCGGGGCTATGCCTGTCCCACCTAGTCCACCCAGTAAACGTGTGTCTGTCAGCCCACTCTGGTCCAAGGTCCACCCTCAGGGACTTCTCTCCTAACCACTCAAAGTGACCGCTTGCTCCAGTGGACGGACTGGTCAAACACATCCAATACATCTGGGGGTGCAGGAGCGGCAGCGGCACCTTCCTCTCTGTGCGCTGGCATCTTGCCAGGCTTCTGGCACATAGTAGGGGGTCACCCATGGTTTGCTGAGTGGAATGCGGTAGGGAAAATCAGTCTGATAGGCAATTACTTTGACAGAGCCATCACTAAGCTGGTCGAATTGAGCAGCTGCTAAGCACTGGGTGAACAAACCACCTCTTGCATTCATCTCCCCACACTGCAAAGAACTTTTACAGATGCCACCCTTTGGCTCCAACAATTACCAAAGGACGGCTTGACGGATTCCAGGGAAGAGATCTGAGGAGCAATCATTTCAGCCGCCCTCTCAGATTTCTCCTCCATCTGCCCCTGTTCTAGCTGCTGGGCATCTCTCACCCCTGATGTCTGGGAAGATGCTGTTTCCCTATACTCCAGCTGAACCCCAGGATGAGCTCACTCTCCATCGTTGGGGATTTAAGGCTCAGGCTCCGGAGCTGCCTCCCTTTTCCCCACTCCCTCCCTTGCAGCGAGGACCAGGTTTGAGGGAGCACTGGCTCTGCAGGGCTCCTTCTGCCATGATGTGGCCAAGACAGGACACTCCGTGTTCTCCCTATAGGCTCTGGCCGTCCTCCTTGGGTGCCATCCTGCGAGCCTTCCTTGGGGTGCCAGCACTTTCGTGGGAGGCTCCTACCCCTGGGCCCTGGGGCCCTGCCCTGTCTGGAAAGGCATTGTCTCTGTAGGCCCAGCTTGGGCCCATGTTCACATCCAACCTCATCAGAGCTGTGGGCAGAGAGACGCCAGGGAGGTCTTCTCGGAGCCAGGGCTTCTCCTGCCCCATGACACACTCAGGATGCTTCTCATATGCCAAACCTGCTCTCATGGCACAACCACGAAGCCTGACACAAGAGCTCCCATTGCCTGAGAACCTTGCACTTAGAAGAAATCCCCAAACCACTGTGCCAGCAGATATTTTCACCCGTTTTATTTAATTTTATTTTTAAAATTTTTTTTTTAAAGATTTATTTATTTATTTATTTATTTATTTATCCCCCCCTTGCTGCTTGTCTTTTACTGTGTCCATTCGCTATGTGTTTCTTCTGTGTCTGCTTATCTCCCCCTTGCTGTGAGGTCCTGCTGCATCAGCCCACCGCGCTGCGCGGTCCAGCCTGTTCTCACAAGGAGGCCCCGTGAAGCGAACCCGGGGTCTCCCGCATGGTAAACGGGGGCTCTATCGATTGAGCCACACCCGCTTCTGCCGTGAGGTCCTGCTGCATCAGCCCACCGCGCCACGCGGTCCAGCGTGCCCTCACAAGGAGGTCCCGGGAAGCGAACCCGGGGCCTCCCATATGGTAAACGGGAGCTCTATCCTTTGAGCAACACCTGCTTCCCTTTCACCCGTTTTAGATGTCAGAAGACTGAGGCTTGGAGATGTCCTCGCTTGCCAAGAACAGAGTGGCTATCCCAGTCGCATCTGATCTGAGCCAGAGGGTCTGCTGCCGACCCCTCACCCCCATCCAGGAGCCCCTAGCCCTGCCTCCTAGGCCAGAACTGAGCCCCATGAGGGGACCCCAGCGCCCCCCATCTACAGATCCCTGCCTCAGCTGGGCATTTGGCACAGTGGCTTGGGGATGTGGGGTATGGGAATGGGACAACTAAGGCCAGGGAGGCCATGTCATTGCCAAAAGGCATGGCCAACAAACGGCAGAAGCCCAGTCATGTCCTGCTCTAAAGACAAGACATTTAATAGCAACTGAAGCTGAAAAGAAAAGGATTTCACTTCTGAAGGTAGAATTGGTTGTCATCAAACAGGGTATGTGTGTGTGTGGGAAGTAGGGTGGCAGAGGGCCCTTTGGTTTCTGTGAAATCAGAGCTCCCAGGAGGGAGGACCCCACTCACCCATTACATCAAGACCTCCCCTTTCCAAGCTCAGTGTCTCACCTGTAAAATGGGTACAATAGCATTTGCCTCCCAGGGTAATGAAATCCCAATATGCCTGTCGGAGGCTTCAGTCCCCCACTCCCACTAGGGGGCAGGGCACCTTAGGCCTGAGCGCCTCTCCAACGCCCCCTTCTCTGGCGACCACCCCCCCATCAAATCTTCATGCCCATGAGTTCTCATCATGAGTGGTTGCTGCGGCCACCTGAAGCCCACCCGAAGCCTGTTTGGGTGACTAAGACAGTTAAGCTACCTGGGCTTCCTGTACTGAACACATGCACCCGCCCCTATTTCCCAGGGGCTGGGTCCTGAGTTGTTGGTGGCGGGAGGCCGTGAGACCCATTTTATCAGCCCCAGGTCCGCTCAGGCCAGGGGCTCCATTTCTCCCTGCAGCTGCCTGATAAGACGCTCTGCTCTGCCTTCTCCACCACCTGGAGGCTTATTAGAGGCAGGTCTAGGTGAACAGCCTTTTCCAACAGCTGGAAGGAAGGAGAGGGTAAAAGGCCTTTGGAAGAAAGAGAAGGTCCTTGCACCCTCGGGCATGCCAGGAGGTTGCCCACCTGTGAGAGCAAACCTTGCCTCTGCTGGTGAAGATGGGAGGCAGTCTGTCGCCTCCCGCTTGGACATGGGGTCCCTGGGATTCTCCTCTGGACAAAGTGCAAGCATGCCTCCTCGGGGATGAGCCAGGAGCCCTCACACCCCGTGGGGACTGGAGCTTTGCAGAGACCTGAGCTTGAATCGAGGAGGGGACCCTCCTGGGGGGTGCCATTGGGGCTTCATCTGCTTTGTGGGTGCATGTGTTTGTGGGAGGGGGAGAGGCAGGGCTGAAGCAGTACACCATCTGTCCCCTTAAAACTGCAGCGCATAAAGCACATGGTGCTATCAAGATGGGTTCTGCCCCAAGGCTGTGGACTCGGGATAACCCCCCGTTTCCAGGCCTGGCTCTGCCATTTCTAATAGGGTAGTCTGGGGACCCCTTCCCAAACCCATCTCTTAAGGAGCCCTCAGGAGGCAAGGTTGTCTGAAGACCCCAGCTGGCTCTTCTAAACCAGTTACCCCTCTGCTCCCCGGGGGGGACACAGCGCAGCCACCCTGGCAGAAGGTGAGCTCGGTAAAGGCTAACGCCCTCCTCACCAGGCCGCCCTCCGCGGTACAGGCTGTGGTGAGGGTGGAAGGAGATAATCTATGTGTATGGTATGTGAGCGATTCCAAGTACCAATGGACCGTTAGGGGAAGATCAGAGCACAAGAGTCAGGCATTTAAGCTGCACCTGGATTCCTGTCCTGGGACGATATTATGAGAGGGTGAGGCAGGCTGTTTTAGGGAATGGGAAGACAACTGGAAGAAAAATCAGCCGTGAAACACGTGGCCGTAGAATTCCACCTGGAAATCCTCTGAGAGAAAAACCCCACCAGAAAGTGGCTGGAAGAACCTGCGAGAATTTTCCTTGATCATCTGGGATCAAGGAAAAGCCTGGATATTCTCAAAGCCCCTTATCATTAATTGACGGGTGGGGTAATCAATCAAAATGGCAAACAACTGGGACCCCTTCCTTGAACATCAGTGAGTGGGAGGAATAATTAATGGTTTAAAAAGCAAGCGCAGAGGCACAGTCATCCCTTTTTTTTTCCTTCTCTGCCTGGAGCAGCCCATAAGTATACCTGGGAACCCGTAATCTGTTATTTTTTTCCATTTCTATTCTCTTCTCTCATTTCCTTAATAAACTTCTGGCCTAACTAAACCGGCATGTCCTTAAATTCTTTTACGTAACATAACCAAGAACCTAGAGGAAATCTGGTAACCAGGGGAGCCGTCACGCTGGGGACCCCGTCGACGCGGTTTAAGGTCACTTAAACTCCCTGAAATGCCCGTCGGATTAAGCAGAATAACATTCAGATACGAAAGACGGTTCCTATGAAATCGGATGAAAAGAGCCTCGTTTTATGAGCCTGACCTTGAATGGGACTTCCCTCTTGGGCTCCTATGATGTGGGGGGACAGGGGAGACTCAGGGGATGGATGCTGGCTTCCAGCTGTGTGACCCTGAGCAGGTGTCTTCACCTCTCTGATTTCAAAGGAGCACAAGCTGAGTTTCGCGGCTGTGCTTTCATTTTGATTGGGAAGACTGGGTGAGGCAGAGCTCCGTGCCAGAGGCTTCCTTCCCCAGGGGAGTGGCAGCTCAGACCCCCAGGAGTGGGAGCCAGAGACCACCCTTGTCTACACCTTTTCACCCAGGGTGAGAAGGTAACTGCCCTGCACTCTTCCCCGGGCTGCCTACCCCACCTCCCCAGGGTTTCAATCAACCTAGAGCTGCTGGCTCCACCTGGGGGTCCCTGCTGTTCCCCAAGGGCGACCCTACCTGCCCTGTGGACTGCAGGCTGCTGGGGGCTGGGGCAGGTACCCCAAACCCATCCTTTCCTGCAGAGCCCAGGCCTTGCGGCTGCAGAACAGCTTCACCCAGAAGATGCTCCGAAGGAACTTCAGAGAGGCTTCTGGGAGCCAGCCTCTGCATGCACATGCATTTAATTGCACGTAGGCATCTTTCAGGACAGCTCAGAATGAACTGGGCACTTGGTGAAGCTCCTCCTGCCCACTCCCCCTATTTTAGGGCCTCTTTAAAAGTTCTCCACCATCCTCTCCCTCTTTCCCAGCTCCTACCCACATGTCAGGGTTCACCAGGGGCCTGTCTCTCAGCCACTTGCTAAAGCATTAGCTGAGAATGCTGACTGCCCCTCTTTCTCCGGACCAAGTGTATTCTAGCACAGGGCTTGACAACTCCAAGACCAGGTGCTGGTGGAATTCCAGATGCTGGACAAGTGGTGGGAGATGGTCCCATCTTGTCTCCCCTTGGAGAGGCAGGCTAGCTACCTGTCTCCCCCCAGACTCATGGACCTCCTGGATGTTCCTTGGCCAGGCCAGGCCTGCTCCTACCTCAGGGCCTTTGCACTCGCTGCACTCACTGCCCAATAGGCTTTCTCTCAGATGTCTGCATGCCTGTCTGCTTCCTTCAGGTCTTTCTCAACTGGCACCTCCTTGCCTGAGGCCTTCCCTGGTCACATTATTTAAGTCAGATTCCTCTTCTCACCCCTTGGCACACCCTTTTCCTTCCTGGCTTGATCTCAGCATTAGGTACCAGCAGACATATTGAATACTCTGCTCACCTATCCTGCGCATGTCTGTCTATCCCCACTAGAATGTGAACCCCCTTTGGGACGACTGCCCATTGGTTCACTGTCATATCCCCAGGGCCTAAGAAGACAGAGTGGTCCTCGTGGTTGTCCAATAAACATCCCAGAGCCACAGATAAGACACCCCCACCCCCACACTGTATAACTGCTCATGTGTGGACACATGGCAACCCTGGGGGCTCCATCTCCAAATCTGAAAAGCAAGGGTGCTGACCTCACTAAGGGGTTGATAATATATAATGCCTGCTGCCTGGAGAAGTATTGATGGGGTACCGCCTCCCCTTTCTGAATCTCCTTCCCAGGGATTTGGATGGGAAGGCCCAGTATAGGAATGCAGGAATGCAGGAATGTGGGCAGGCAGCTGGCTGACACCCTCATTGCAGCTTTCTGGGGAAGGCTTGCTGATGGCCTGGTTCTGTACCCCCTGCCAGGTCCAGGAGAGGAATTTCTGCAGGGAAGCAGCAGAGCCCTAGGGCCTGTGTTTACAAAGGTGGTGGGGGCACTCCCCAGGATGATGGGAGAGCAAGAGAAAGGAGAAGACCCTTCCTGCAGCCTGGGCAGGGACAGATCAGCTAACAGGAACAAAAGCCCTTTGTATTCCCCCTATTAGCTGGGGCCTGCCTGGGAGGCCTCTGTGTGCTGCCTGGTCTCTAACCTTGATCAGCTCTTTCTCCCAAAGCTTCTCTTTCACCCAAGCGCTGTGGTGTCCATGGAGAAAGGTGCAGTGAGGGCCACGGGGCACAGGCTTAGCCTTGCACCATTACAGATTCTCCTGTTGGTTTGTCAGGAGTTGGCACATTTTTTCCGTGAAGAGCCAGAGAGTCAAGATTTTAGGCTCTGTGGGCCATACGCTCCCTGTTTGCCCTTGTAGCATGGAAACAGCCACAGACAATACATACCTGAAGGTGTGTGGCTGTGTGCAATAAAACTTTATTTACAAAAGCAGGTGGTGGGCCAGATTTGGCCCACGGGCTGTAGTTTGCCAGCCTCTGGTTTAAGCCTCTGGGTCTCTGAGTCTCTTTCTCCACTCTCAGGTTAATATTTGCTGAGTGCTTGCTATGTGCCTGGCCCGGGTCAAAAGCTTCACCTCCATCTTCTCATTTAAGGTGCCAACAGAGACAGGGCCACTGAGTGGCCCCATGGCACCTTGAACCCAGGCTCATAATGCTCAAAGCCTCTACTTTTATCCCTGGTTAGAATGTGCTCACACCCTTCCCTGCCTTGGCCACATCCTACAGACTAGAGTCCGATTGCCCCCACAGGCTCATGACCTTGAACATCCCCAGGAGGCTGTGCGTACACAAGTATCTGCTGGGGAAGCTGAGTGAGGCCAAAGAGAGTGACCTTGCTCTCCAAGGTGGTTCCCAACTTCATCCTCACTGGCTGGTCGTGGAGCCAAGGCAATAGATCTAGAAGGACGTAGGGGGATGGGTGAAGGTTCCTGGCGGGGAGGGGGTCTGCTTCCACATCAACCTTCCCCAAGGTCAAGGACGATCTCTGCCTCAAGGACCACGGCCAGGGCTTCTTAGACTTGCCTCTGCTTACCCCTCTCTGGATGACCACACTGGGTGGGTGAGGCCAGGCTACAGAGCATTCTCCAGGGAATACTGAGCCTGGGGGTGATGATGTCTCAGAACCAGGAGAAAGGATCTGTTGAAGTGGCTAGAGCCTGTCTAAAATCAGCGCATGGGCACAGAAGGCCGGGAGGAACTGTGAGCAGCTTCCTGCTGTAGCAGTAAGGTCCCTGAGAGGGTTGTCTTAGGATGGATCGTGCACTGGGCCAGCACCCATTCTCCTCGGGGAAGTACCCAGTCATGGCAAGCTTAAGAGAGGAACTTCAGAGCCCCTGGGGCAGGGCACAGGCAGTGAGAGACCAGCTCTTTATCATCCCAGACACTCAACCACTGTTCCTGCAGCCCCTATTCAGGGAGGGCAAGATGAGGCCCGAGACTCAAATAGATAATTGTGCCTCCAGGAGGGTGCAGCCTCCGAGATGGCTTTTATCCAAAGCACCACCCTGGAAACAGAGGGAGAAAAGAACAGTGAAGAGTATCAGGCAGGGAGCAAAGGCTGAAGGAAGCAAAAGGCTCAGAAGTATCCACGAGTGGGAAACACTGGCTATCAGGGCATCTGAACTTGGAAGGAAAATGATGGATTTCATCTGTCTTTGTCTGCAGTGTCCTCCAAGATGTATTTCGATTTCCTATGGAATTGCCTGTTTTCTCAATTAGTGACAAACATCACTGTACTCAAATGAATTATTTAAAAATAGCCATGTTCCAAAAGGGCTTTCCAGAAGCACCAGGGTTCTTAAATAGGAAGTGACCTAAGGGTAATTACTAAAGCCTGATGTAAATAATAGAACTAAAGAACCCATTTGAACAAATCTTTTTGTGTGTCCAGTTAA
>JAQZBX010006235.1:41914-53897 GCA_029593785.1 Cabassous unicinctus | reverse complement strand
AATTTCCATTTGTAATATGGAGACCTAAGAAAATATACTGTAGGATATATAAGCCTTGCCACATAAAATGAAGTGAGGCAATTAGCTCATAAAAGCTATTGAGCCAATTCCTCAATATTAAAGTCTCATACTTATAAAATTTATTTCTATAATGATGAAACTAAGCCTAATTATAATTAATGACTAAAAGTCACCCCTGAAAACTTCATTGTTACTTAAATGTGGTCTCTTTTTCTAAGCCAAACTCTTCAAATAAACTCACTACTATCCCTTCTGCATGGAACATAACTCCAAGGGATAAGCCTCCCTGGTGTTGAGGGATTAATACCAAATATAGATCAACAATGCTTTCAGAGAAAATTCTTAATCAAATGGGGGAAATAGTAAATGAAATAAAACAAAATCTTATTTCTATGGCTAAGATATTTGAAATAAATTGGAATTCATTCTGGAAGCTACTCTTATGCAGGTGTCAGTTAGCTATCACAAAATGCCACAATATACTAAGCCTTAAGCAACACTGTTCCTAAAAATTCTTGGAACATTCAGACTCCATAAACAAAGCCACATGGCTTCAAAGAATGAGCACCCCTTTAGTGGGCTCTATCAATATTCAATTTACTTGTTAAATGTATTCCTCAGAAACTGAAAGCCTCCGGACTGTTCCTATGCCAGTTAAGCCCTGAAACCCAGAGGAACCATTCTTTCCAAGAACAACAACCAGGAACTCATGAGCATCTACAACTTCAAGCAAAGAACTTCCATTTCTCACATCCTAATCTATGCCCTAATCAATATGAACCTGCAAGAGTGATCACTGTCCTGAATCCCAGGAGATTGAGGGAAACTCAAATGGTGGATTAAAAAAGTAGAAGTTACCCACTTTCTCTGCTTTTATCATAAGCTGCTCTATCTCCCTTTTTCTGTATTTAACACAGAACTGTCTGATATGGTAGAAAGAGGCCTAGACTGGCCTTTAAAAATTTCTCAGCCAAATCTTGCATTTTCTGCCTTATATAACCTAAAGTAACCTGGTGTCATCTTTCCTGTTAAATCTTCATGCTGTGATCATACTAAAAGCATCATTTTTTGATCATGCAATGTATGATCTGGAAATGTCCCCTCCTGCACACACTCTATCCAGCCCTGCCTCTGACCTTCCTTCATCTCACAGCACCCCCATGTTATACCATTCCATCTCTCTAAGACACCCCCACTCTGGTCCCTTAAAAATGCTGCTCCTCCCCCAACTTGGGGAGGCAGATTCAAGCTTTTTCTTCTGTCTCCTTGCTAGCTGACCTTGCATAATTCTCTTCTTTTCTCAAAATCCCAGTGTCATGTTATTGGCTACTGTGTGCATAATGCGGCAAGCTCATTGCTCAATAACAATACTAAAGCAGTGAGATAGTGCAGGTTTTTGAAATTTAAAATGTTTTTAACTCATTCAGTATTGATGGGAATATATAGTTGTTCAGTCAATGTGGAGGTTAGTTTGGTGATTCCTCAGGAAGTGAAGTATAGAATTGCCATATGATCCAGCAAACCCATTACTAAGAATACACCGAGAAGTATTGAAAGCAGGGAAACAGATTGATGCATACCAATGTTCTTAGTGGTATTATTCACAATTACCAAAAGTTGGAAGCAACCCAAGTGTCCATCAATTTCAAAATGGATAAACAAAATATGGTATAAACATACAATGGAATATTATTCAACTGTAAGTAGGAAAGAAGTACTCACACAAAGGACGACATGGATGACCCTTGAGGACTTTATGTTGAGTGTAGTATGCCAGTCACTAAAGGACAAATGTTGCATGATCTTATTGATATGAACTAAGGATATTGAGGAGACTCACAGAGGTAGGGCCTGGAAGATGGATTATCAGGAGATGGAAAGGGAGTAAAGAGTGGTGAGCTGATGCTCAATCTTGGCAGAACTTATGATAAGGTCGATGATGGTGGTTTGGCAGTAGATGGAGGTGAAGGTTGTGTAGCTAAATGAGTGTGGTTGATGGTGCTGGAGTGTGAGTTTGAGCACCGTTGGGGGTGGGTTGAGCTATCCACAGTGCTGAGGGTAGGGACTGGAGATTGGACAGGTGAATGTGCAGCTCCGTAAACTCTGAAGAGGCCAAGGATTGTGTTTGAGAATACTATTTTTTGAGTTTTTTTTTCTTTTTTTTTTTATCTATGGCAAGGAAGTATAACCAGTGCAGGGTGTTGGTGGCAGAGATGTGTGGGGATGGGTACACCTGTGACATGCCTTTATGGGATATGAATGTGTTCATGTTATAAGTGTGTTTTATCAGTGGGTGGAGACCCACACAGTAGGCAAGAAAATATTAAACTCCCCTCCTGTGGAGTCCTGCTACTTACCCTTGGCAAAAATCTCTGGAGTACATAAGCAGTGCTTAATAAAATAAAACTGGGCAATATGCCAAGCCTTTCATATCCGTGCTTGTATTTATGAACCTTATTCCTGCAAAATTTAAACTTATCTTAATAATAACAAAAGCCTATGAATTACCTTCTGAAAACCTTCTTGTTACCCAAATGTGGCCTCTCTCTAAGCAAAACACAGTAAATAAATTCACTACCTTCCTCCTGGAATGGGACAGGATTCCCATGGATGAGCCTGCCTGGCACCAAGGGATTGATACCAAACACCAACCAGTGATGCATTTAGGGAAAGACCTTGACCAAAAGGGGGAAACATTAAATACAAAAGCATTTTCATGGCTAAGAGATTTCAATGTGAATCAGGAGATCATTCCAAGGGTTGCACTTATGCATGTCTCAAGCAGATCTCACTAAATGTCATTATGAGCAAACTTCAAATAGGACTCCAGAGACAACCAGACACTAAAGGCAATGCACACAACTGAATGAAATCAGCACCCCATCAGTGGGCTTTATTTTAGAATATATGATAATCTAACAGTTAGAATCATTTATAATTTCCCTACATATGGTTCTTATGCCCCTTTTATTTGACACAATAATTTATCACTGTACCCATTATGTGTATGTCTCAGAGACTTAAATTTTCAGTCTTTCATATGCTGGTTGAGCATTGAATCTCAGGAGAGTTGTGGCCAACACCTATGCTCCAGATCTTCAGACTTGCCCAGGACAACGAATGCTTTGTAACAAATGTTTGACAACATTGCAAAGTGTTGGTGGAGGGGTGATGTATGGGACCCCTTTATGATGATATGCATGTTTATCTGTAAGTTCACAACTTTTACTATACATGTACTGTTCTTCTATATTCATGTATGAATGATATACTTCATTAAAAACATATATTAAAAAATTTTGATGATGGACAATTTTCATTCTAAAAAACAAAGAATATATCCAACTGCAAGAAAGAGTTTCTTCTATCTACCCTATAATATCTAAGGCCCTTCTTAATCTGAAGCAGAATGGACATCATCCCAAATTCTTCAAGACTGAGGAATGAACGAATATAAGGGGAAGTGAGACTATAGACCAAAGTTGATTTACTGTAATTATAATTATTAGCATGAGGGAAATGAGAACTTGTGACACTGATATAAAGGTAGTGGTTACTAGATGTTCTGAGGAGAGAGGGAGGGAAGAATACATGGATTGAAGGGCATTTTAGGGCATTGGATTTTTCTGTTTGATACTGCAATGACTGACACATGACATCACACATTTGTGAAAATCTATAAAACTACAGCACAAAGTGTAAACCATAATGCAAACTACAGAACTCGGTTAGTAGCATGTTTAAATATTTGTCCATCAAGTATAGCAAATGTGCCACACTAATGTAAGAGGTTATCAATAGGGGAAAATGATTTGGGGGCAGGGGGTGGATTATAAGGAATCCCCTACTGATGAAACTTTTCTTTAATGATGCCTTCAGTAAATTGTATAAAGACTTTAAAATTAAGACATTTAAAAACTTTTAAAAATGTTCTTTTTAATGCAGAAATGTGTGGGAGAGAGTGTAGACTACAATGTAAACTATGATCCATGCTTAATGGCAAAGCCCCTGGATGCGTTTATCAATTGCAATGAATTTGTCAGACTAATGAAGCACATTTATGTGGGAGGTTGTGGGAGGTGAGGGAAGTGGGGCTTATGGGAATCCCTATATCTTTTGTGTAACATTTATGTAATCTAAGTAGCTTATAAAAAATTAAAAAAATTAAAAATGCTTTTTTAAAAGGTTTTCTGCTTTATTATCCTGTTTCCTAAACACTTTTAATTATTTTTTGGTATTGTAGCTGCTTCTTATATTCTAACAAATTTTCTAACTGAATAAATGGAAAACCTCATTATTACAAGCTTCACAGTAATGTGGAAGCTGACAAAATAGTTGAATAATACAAATAGAGATTAATATCTCCCATGTCTATCAATACAAAAAAATAATGGAAATATTGTATATGAAATTCAAGACTAAATAAAAGAATAATGCACCATACTCATGTGAAATTTATTTCAGAATTCAAGAGTTTTACAAAAGATCAAAATTCCAAATGCTGAAAAGAGGAAGGTACCATTCAGAAAATAACACTGAAATTCTAAATACATTATTAATTTTTGAAAACACATTTTCAGATAAGAAGGAACAGTAGTGGAATTTAACCAAAAAATCAATATTGTTTAGTGGAAAATAAAATCTTGTGTCATGTTTGTTGGGATGACAATCTTCATAATTTCATTTTTATTTTCTTCTGTATCAGTAAAGCTTTCCAGAGTAAATTTTATGCTGCTGCTTTGTGGCAGAATTTCTTATTTTCTGGGAAATGTCAATTTTGCTGCTAAGCTTTTCAGTGATTGGATAACAGCCACCACATTATTGAGGGCAATCTCCTGGAATCAACTGAATGCAGATGGTAATTGTATCACAAAATGCCTTCACAGTGACATCTAGATTATGGAAACATAAAACTACCCATCACAACTATCAAAAGCAATTTTAGAACAGTCATTAGATAACAATTCTGAAAAATGACCTACCTTTGTTTTGTAAACACATGTGAAATTAAACATTGAAAAAGTAAACGGAATAAAAGCACAATAGAATTTGCATGAATTAATGCAATTGCTGGGTTTCTTTTGGATATGTCCCTGTGAGATATATCACTGAAATTAAAAGCAACTTTGAAATACAAATATACTTGTCTGGAATGATAAAATGTCATAAATCTGGCATTGTAAATCAGTGAGGAAATGATAAATTATTTAATAAGGTAAATACTAACTCACTAACAATAGTGGTAATATTAGATCTCTGACTCATCAATTTAATGAAAATATGCTTGAGAAGACTTTTGTAAAGAATTCACTGCAAAATTTAAATCATAATATGGGGTGAGGAGAGAAGATAGATAAATACTTGCATTAATTTGGAATTAGAAAAGTTTTTATCCAACAAATTAATATAGGGTGACATTTAATATTTCACCTAACAGATTATAAAACAAATATAAAAACAGAACAGGACTTCCCCAAAAAATGGTGGTATAGTAGGTAGGCAGCAAATGATCTTCTCAGAAGAATAGCAGAGAGAAAGCAGGTACCTATCTTAAGGAAGTGTTTTGGATCTATATAGAATGGGAATGTTCGCTGAGTCATATAGAGGGTACTGGAATGATAAAGAAGAAAACTGTGAATTGCTCACCCTTGTGGATAGAAATGGCACATACACCCCACCTTCACAGTAAGTAGCCTTGGAGCCCCTGGCTTGCTGTTTCCAAGGGAGTGGGAGGGGGTGTTCCCATGGAGGAAGTTCGGAAGGCAGTTGGTGTAGAATGGTTTATTTGTGGTGAGTTCGGACAGCTCAGTCCCCTTTGAATCTTGGAAGGGATGCTAACCCAACTGGGAGAGGGTAGAGAGGATCTGCTCAGGTAGGCTGCCATGCCCAGCTGCTTGCCTAGGGAGAGAAATTAATTAGATTAGAGAGGGAGCGGGAACAGGTGCCTAACCAGCAACATTCTAGCAAGCTACAGAAGTCTATAAATGCCTTGGGGTAAAGGTACAGATAGATCTCTGAAGACCAATTATCCTAAGGAGACAATATAGTTCAGTGGAGGAATTCCTGCCTTGCATATACAATGTCCCTTATTTGATTCCCGAGTCTCTCAAGAGAGTGATCCACCGGGTTATCAGGCATCCAGCTGATAGTTTATGACAGGGAGTATATAGACATGGTTTTGTTTTAGGATTTCTTGGATCTGTTGGTTTTTTTAAAGTTCCTTTTTTATTTTAAGGTTTTAAATTTTAATCGCTAAAACCCAGTACATCACCTGCATAGTGCAAGCTGCAGGGTGATTGATGAATTCCAGCAGCCTGAGAACCTCCTTAGGGGCCTAAAGGCAAGGCTGTTTCACCTTGGTTGTTTTTTGTTGTTGTTGTTGCTGCTGCTGTTTCATTTCTTGTGTGTTGTGTTTCTGTTTTCTTTATTTTCCCCCCATTATTTTTGTTTCACAGACTTTTTTATATCTATGTCATTTATTTTCTCTAATATTTTATCTCCTGTTTTCTGTTGTTTTCCATTCATTACAGTTTTTTTTTTGTTTGGTTTTCAAATTTTTAATTTTAATATTTCTCTCTCACTCTTTTTTCCCTCAATTTTCTTTCCCTAATTTTTTACTTTCTCTTTTTTTCTTCTCTTTTCTCTTTTCCTCTCTTCTCATCACTCTGGCCTTTTAATTCATTATATAAATTTTTCCTAATTTTTTTCCATTTCATTTTTTTCTATTCCACTTTTTAAATCTTATTCCTCTTGAATACTTATGATATTTAATCATTTTAATTATTTACTTTCTAGGGTGTATACAGTTCCTCTTCTACATTTTATATTATTATTACTATTTTTCTTTTCTCTTCTTATGTCTTTCCTTTCAACTGGCCCTAATTTTTTTCCAAGGGAACATACACAACAGTATGAAAATAGATCAATTGGAATCAAGTGCAAAGTGAAATCTTACAACACACAAAAACTACAACAAGAGTAAAGCACAAGAGTAGAAAGAGAAGGTAGCCAACTGAATAAACCCATCAAGATAAACAGATGTTTAGATGCCAACAAAAAATTACATTCCATACTAAGAAACATGAAGACATGGCCCAGTCTAATGAACAAACTAAAAAGCAGGAGGAGATGAAGAACATGGAACAGCTAATCAAAGATGTCCAAACAAATATCACAAATCCATTTAACGAAGTGAAGGAAGAGAGTAAGGATAATAAGAAGACACTGGGAGAACATACGGAAGAAATTGTAAACATCCATAAGAAGATAATGGATATGATGTTGATGAGTGGCACAATGCCAGAAATAAAAAGTACACTGGAATCATATAACAGCAGATGTGAGCAGGCAGAGGAATGAATTAGCAATGTGGAAGATAGTACATCTGAAATCAGACAGATAATAGAACAGATAGATAAAATAGAAAAAATCAAGCAGGGACTTAAGGACATGAATGAAAAAACAAAACACGTATGCATTATAGGCATCCCAGTGGAAGAAGAGAAGGGAAAGAGGGCAGAAGGAGTGTTGGAGGAGATAATGGCTGAAAATTTCCCAACTCTATTGAGGGACATGGACATGCATATCCAGGAAGTACAGCACACCACAAAAGGTATAAATCCTAACAGACCTATCCCAAGACATATATTGTCAAATTGTCCAATGCTCTAGACAAAGAGAGAATACTGAAGGCAGCAAGTGAAAAGAGATCCATCACATACAAGGGATGCTTGATAAGATTAATTGTTGATTTCTCATCTGAAACCATGGAGGCAAGAAGGCAATGTTATGACATAGCTAAGGTGTTAAAAGAAAAAGACTTCCAGGCAAGAATTCTCTACCGAGCAAAGATGATATTCAAAAATGTGGGAGAGTTCAAACTATTCACATATAAACAGAAATTAAGAGAATTTGTCAATCAGAAACATGCCCTTCAAGAAAACTAAATGGAGTTCTGCAGGTTGAAATGAAAAAACAGGAAACAGTTGGAGGAAAGTGTAAAAATAACTGAAAAGATAAAAGAGAAATAAAAACAAGATATGATATATATAAACCTAAATAAAATATGGCTAATATAATAATTCCATACAGAAAAAACACTGAATGTTAGTGGATTAAAATCTCCAACTAAGAGGCACAGATTGGCAGAACGGATAAAGAAATATGATCCACTTATATGCTGTCTACAAGAAACTCATCTTAGACCCAGGGATGCAAGAAGGCTAAAAGTGAATGGTTGAAAAACAGTTTTACATGCAAACAAAGAGCAAAAAAGGGTGGGAATAGATATAGTAATATCAGAAAAAAATAGACTTTAAATGCAAAACTATTGTAAGACACAAAGAACAACACTATATATTAATAAAAGGGGAAATCTATCAAGAAGAAAGAACAGTCATAAACATTTATGCACCTAACCAGGGACCCTCAACTATATGAAGCAAACATTGGAAAAATTAAATGGAGAAATTGATGCCTCTACAATTATAATGGTGGATCTTAATACACCTTTATCACCATTAGACAGAAAATCTCGACAGAGAATCAATAAAGAAACAAAAACCTTGAACACTACATTAGAGGATCTGGACCTAATAGACATATACAGAACATTACACCAAAATACATTAGGATATACATTCTTCTTGAGTGCACATTGATCATTCTCTACATGCTGGGCCACAGAACAACTCTCAATGAATTCAGAAAGATTGAAATTGTACAAAGTAATTTCTCTGACCACAATGGAATGAAACTGGAAAAAATAAATTCAGAGAAGCAGATTAGGCATAGAGATATGGCAGTTTAATAACACACTCTTAGACAAACAGTGGTACAAGAAGGAAATCACACAAAAAAATCAGTAACTACCTTGAAATTAAAGAAAATGACAACAGAAAGTGTCCAAACCTATGGGATGCAGCAAAAGCTATAATGAGAGGGAAATTCATAGACATAAATGAATATATTAAAAAGAAGAAAGAGCTAAAATCAAGACCTAACTGCATACCTGGAGGAACTATAAAAAGAACAGCAAACTAACCCCAAAGGAAGTAGAAAGAAGGAAATAACAAGGATTAAAGCCAAGCTAAATGAAATTGAAAATAAAAAAGCACTAGAAAAAAAAACAAAACAAAAAAAAAACCACAAAAGCTGATTTTTGAGAAGATTAATAAAATTGACAAAACCTTAGCTAGACTAACAAAGGAAAAAAAAGAGAAGATGCAAATACCTAAAATAAGATATGAGGAAGGGGATATCACCACTGACAACACTGAAATAAAGAATAACATAAAGGGATACTTTGAAAAATTGTATGCAAACAAGATGGATAATTTAGAGGAAATGGACAAATTCATAGAAACACACAAGCAGACTACATTGACGAAAGAAAAAAAAATTATGAACTCAACAGACCAATCACAAGTAACAAGATTGAACGTCAACAAAAACCTCCCAACTAAAAAGTGCCCAATACCAGATGGCTTCACAGGTGAATTCTACCAAACATTCCCTAAGAACTAGCACCAATCCCGTTTAAACTCTTCCAAAAATAGAAGTGAAGGGAACATTGCCTAACTCATTCTATGATGCCAATATCACCTTAATACCAAAGACAAACAAATGCAACAAGAATGGAAAACTATAGACCAATTTTTCTAATGAACCTAGATGATAAAATCCTCAACAAAATACTTGCTAATCATATTCAACAACACATCACACAAATTATATACCATGACCAAGTGGGCTCAAACCTTGGAATGGAAGGATAGTTCACCATAAGAATTTCAATCATTGTAATACACCACATAAACAGATTGAAAGAAAAGATCACATGATCATCTCTATAGATGCAGAAAAAGCACTCAACATGGTAAATGATATATATGAAAAACCCACAGCTAGCAACATATTCTATGATGAAATCCTAAAAGCTTTCCCTCTAAGATCTGGATAAAGACAAGGATGTCCACTGTCACCACTCTTATGTAACATTGTGTTAGAAGTAATTGCTTGAGCATGTATGCAAGAAAAAGATATAAAAGACATCCAAATTGGAAAAGAAGAAATAAAAGTACACTATTTGCAGATGACAAGATCCTATACATAGAAACCCCAGAGAAATCTATAATAAAGCTTCAAGAGCTTATAAATGAGTTCAGTAAAGTCACAGGTTATAAGATCAACGTGCAAAAACCAGTAGCATTTCTGAACAACAATAATGAGCAATCTGAGGAGAAAATCAAGAAAAAAATTCCATTTACAATAGCAACTAAAAGAAGCAAATACCTAGGAATAAATTTAAATATATAAATCATTGTATGCAGAAAACTATACAACACTGTTAAAGGAAATCAAAGAAGACCTAAATAAATGGAAGAATATTCCCTGATAATGGACAGGAAGATTAAATATCATTAAGATGTCTATCTTACCGAAACTGATTTACAGATTTAAAACAATCCCAATTAAAATTACCACAGCATTTCTCACTTAATTCAAAAAGTTAACTATGAAATTTATTTGGAAGGGCAAGGGGCCCTGAATAGCCAAAGACATATTGAAAAAGAAAAATGAAATCAGAGGAATCACACTACCTGAGTGTAAATCATACTACAAATATACAGTAGTCAAAACTACATGGTATTGACACAAGTGTGGAAATACTGACTAATGGAACCAAAATGAGAGTTCTAATAAAGTCCTTGCATATACATTTAACTTACATTAGACAGGGCCCCCAAGCCCTTTCAACTACGAGAGAATGGCCTCTTCAACAAATGGTGTTTGAAGAACTGGATATCTATATCCAAAAGAAAGAGAGAGGAAAACAACCTCATACTTTATTCAAAAATTAACTTAAGATGGATCAAAGATCTAAATATAAGAGCCAAAACCATAAAGATCTTGGAAGATAATGTAGGGAAACATCTACAGGATCTTGAATTAGGAAATGGTTTCATGAACTTTACAGCAAAAGCATGAGCAATGAAAGAAAAATACAGATAAATGGGACCTCCTCAAAACTAAAAACATTTGCACCTCAAAGGAATTTGTCAAGAAGGTGGGAAGTAGCCTACTCAATGGGAGAAAATATTTTGTAACCATATGTCTGATAGTGGCCTAATATCCAGCATGTATAAAGAAACCCCACACTTCAAAAATAAAAAGACAAAATCCCATAAAAAAATGTACAAGATATTTGAATAGACACTTCACCAAAGAAGAAATACAAATGGCTAAAAAGCACATGTAAAGATTCTCAACATCACTAGCTATTAGGGAAAAGCAAATCAAAACTACAATGAGATATAATCTTACAACCATTAGACTGGTGGATATTAAAAAATCAGGACTACAAGTATGAGAGGATTTGGAGGAATGTGAACCCTTATCCACTGCTGGTGGCAGTGTAGAATGGTGCAGTCATTGTGGAGGACAGTTTGGCAGTTCCTCAGGAAGCTAACTGTAGAAATGCCATATGATCCAGTAATCCCACTGCTGAGTATAAAACCAGAAGAATTGAAAACAGGGACATGAGCAGATACATGCACAATGATGTTCATAGTGGCATTATTCACTATTGTAAAAAGTTGGAAACAACCCAAATGTCCATCAACTAATGAATGGATAAACAGATTGTGGTATATACATACAATGGAATAATACTCAGCTGCAAGAAGGAATGTAGTATTAACATATGGATGAATCTTGAAGCCCTTATGTTGTATGAAGCAAGCCAGGCACTGAAAGACAAATATTACGTGTTCTCATTGATATCAATTAAGCAAATTAAGCAGACTCACAGAGCTAGAGTGTGGAAGCTGGGTTTAATGGTGACGGTAAGGGAGAAGAAGATTGTGAGCCAATGCCCCTATGGACAAATTCTATGATAAGGTGGAAAGGTGTAGATGGGCATGACAATGGTGAAATGATACTATTGGGTTGGGTGGTACTG
>JAQZBX010006235.1:0-41814 GCA_029593785.1 Cabassous unicinctus | reverse complement strand
GGGTTGGGAGGCTGAGTTGGACTGTCCATGGAACTGCGGAGGGGGTGGAGTTGGGGGAGGGACCAGGTGAACATTGGGAATTTGTGGGTATGTGGTTGAAACTACAAGGTTGGGAATGTTCTTATGGCAATATGGCAGGGCAGGGTAACTGATTTAGGCTGTTGGATATGGAGGCCATTTTGTAGAGGGCACACCTGGGGCAGGCTTTTAGGGAGTGTGTGAGTGATCATCTCATCAATGTATGTTGTATCAGTGGGTGGAGACCCACATAATGAACTGGAAGGTGTTGGAGTCCCATCCTGGGGAGTCCTGCTATATTCCCAAATAGAAGGATGGGATTCTCTTGAGAGAATAGGCAGTGCTTAATAGGGGAGGACAGGCCAGTATGTCAAGCACTTAATGTGGTTTCAAGGAACCATGAATCTTGTTCTTCAAGCAGTGAAGCATGGTGGTTTCTGTGGGCCCCAAGGGGAAGGGGAGGGAGGAATAGAATAAATGGAACATGGGGCATTTTTGGGGACAATGGAAGTGATCTATATGGTCCTGCAATGATGGAAGCAGGTATGTTAAATCTCATCAAAATTTATAAAAGTATAAGGTCCAAAATGTAAACCATAATGTAAATCATTGACAATGGTTAACAGCAATGTTTCAATATTTATACATCTATTGTAACAAATGTACCATGCACACATAAAATGTTATTAATATGGGAAATGGGAAAAGTGGGAAGATATAGGGTATATGGGAATCCCCTCTATTCTGTATGTGACTTTTCTGTAACCTAATGTTTCTCTGAATACAAAATGTAAAAAGTAATACACTGGGGGAATAAACATAAGAAAATGTCACTGTACATACAAGATAACAGATCTTACACTGATGAAAGACACGATGTCAAATTTTTTTAATTTTACGTTTTTAATTATTTTTTTAACATTCCAAATTTATTTTATTTTATTTTTTATTTTCAAAACTATCATTATTATTTCATTTTCTTATGAAGAAATTTTGAATCACAGAAGTTTTACAACTGTGGCAGGGGAGGATCATTGGGGTGGGGTGTCAGGGATGATGATCCATGGGAGAAGGTTCACCTGGGCATACCTATAAGTCATATAATTGTGTTCAAGTGTTGATGGGTGGGTGGAGACTCACACAATAACCAAAAGATATCAAATTCCCATGCTGGGGAGCAACATTTCAGAAATTACATAGCATGTTTATCAAGTTTTCTGGGAAGTTTTTATTAGCTAAAGGAACTTGAAACTTTAGCTCCAGAATTAATTCTAAAATCTTATTCTCTCCTTTTAAGATACAATTATACTTATGAAAAATAAACATGCATGAATAAAAATGACAAATTAAGCCTTCATTCATTATTTCTTATAACAAATGATTCAGTAAGATAGTATTTTAAAAGCAGGTAAATTTTGTGCCAAGTGATAATATACAAAAGAGTAAATAAAGAAGTACAGCAGACTATATAATCTGTTTTCTTTATTGTGCAGACTAATGTAAAGTGAGTTGACCAAGACAAATTTTGCCTTTTCATGACTTTGCCAAATGCAGTTCTTTGTCTTTAACTATTGATTGTTTGCAGGCGAGTTTTCTCCTTGATTCATCAAATACAATTTCTTGTTATCTATCTTGGTAAATGTGTGCATATCTGAGTTAGTTTGCTTATTTTTATGTAAATATAGCAGGAATATATTAGTCCCACCAACATTAAGAAATATAAAACTAGCATATAAATAATCAGGAACCAGTTGTTAAAAAATATTTGACAACTTAGCTTTCCTTATACTAAAATCTGCCCATGATAGATGACAATCACTCCATAATCAAATAATTACTTGTCAGAAACATAGCCTACCTTGTCTATGAGACAGAGAAGGAATGAAATACAACCCAATTATTTTTCTGATCCAGTATTCACTTCTCTCCATATTTCTGTGCTATTTCCATAATAAAGGACAAAGGTCACTCATAATCTATTTAGTATTTGATGGTCTCAGTATTCACATTCTCTTGTCCCTCCCACTATGACTACTGAATAGATGCTAAAACTGGGAGGTTTTCTCTTGTACTTTAGTTAGACTACTTTCAAAAATATTTATCAGGAAATAGGGAACTGAGAATGGTCCTATGAATGAAAGAGGATTGTTTAAATGTTAATTGAGAAAAGAACGTTGATACAAAACAATGACTTCCTTTAAGGACACCTTTTAATAATTACTTATTTTCCTTTCTCTGTGAAGTCCCACAGAAAAATCTCATCTAGAAATTTATTTCAAACATTATTTAATTATAATAAAAATAAATAGTAATGAGTATATTTTCCTAAATTGAATTCTGAATGCCCATTTTTACCATAGTAGGCCAATGAAGAGAACCAATTTGACATCTGGGGGAGATTTAATTTTGCTTGGATTCTCAGACCAGCCACACCTGGAGGTAGTCCTTTTTGTGATATTCTTTATGTCCTATCTTCTGATGCTCATTGGCAACTCAATCGTCATCCAGGTCTCCTGTCTGGACTCCAAACTCCACACACCTATGTATTTCTTCCTCACAAATATCTCCTTTGTGGACCTTTGCTTCACTACCAGCATTGCCCCCCAACTACTGTGGAACCTGAAGGGACCAGCCAACACCATCACATCTACTGGCTGTGCCATACAGGTATATGTGTTGCTCTAACTGTGCTCCACTTACTGTGTTCTCCTTACTGTCATGGCATTTGACGACTATGTAGCTGTGTGCAGAACTCTCAGTTACACTGCAGTCATGCACCCTAAATTTTGCAAGGCCTTAGCGGGAATAGCATGGGTCAGTGGAGTGGAAAACAGTCTCATCCAGAGTACCATCAACCTTCAGCTTCTCTGATGTGGGTATCACAATTTCCACAGGTTCTTGTGTGAAGTGCCTGCCATGATCAAGCTGGCATGTGTTAACATCAATCGAAAAGAAGTCCAACTCTTTGTGGCTACCCGAGTTCTGCTCATTCTTCCTATGGCCTTGATATTGGTCTCCTATGGACTCATTGTTCAAGCAATGGTAAAAATTAAGTAAGCCCAAGCTTGGCACAAGGCCCTGGGGTCCTCCAGTTCCCATCTGATAGTGGTGTTCCTCTTCTTTGGGACCAACTTGGCCATCTACATCCAATCCAAGTGATCCTATGGCCACAGGCAGGGCAAATTCCTCATCCTCTTTTGCAGAATTGTGGCTTCCACCATCAATTCCCTCATATACACTCTGAGGAACAAAGTTGTGAAAGGAGTCCTGAGGAGGTTGCTGAGGAGAGAGCAAAATCTAAGGAAAATCAGTAACCAGTGCCTTTCCCTTCTGGAAATGTATTAAAGAGACATGATATTAAATATCTACTCCCAAGTATAATACATGCCTGTCATTTACCTCTCTGCCTGTATGTACATAAATAAGGCTAAAACTATGTGAAAAAAGAAACACATTCAGATTCAACTTGAGTAACTCATGGAACTTCCTTTGTGAGTGTGTTTTTGTGTATAACAAATCTTTTCACACATCTCCTATGCTTACGTATATAATTCCAGAATCAAAACAGTGCTTAAATTTGAAAGAATTTAAAGAAAAAAAAAATAAATTAGTGTGAGGAAATTTGCAGCATTTCCTTTAAAAAAAACATCCCTGATATAATATTACTTAAAACATGTTTGTACACTTTATCCCAGTTCTTCCAAGAGAAACATACAGAAAACAAAATTTGAAAATATGTGTGGGGAGGATTTGTAGTTATTAATCAGAGATATAAATCCACTTGAAATTTTACTATGGATAATTATAAAAATATATAATTATTAAAAAAAGTTTATTTCAATAAACAATTATATTATCTAGGTTCAGATGGTCCAAAGGTCTGCTCTCAAATACCTTGTATTTAATTCTATTTGTCACTCTATTTTCTGTCTTTGAATTTTCTGTGAAGATAGCGCATGGGACCTGGAGCCAGAGTGTGTGGGTATATATTTTCCACTATATGTGAGGAACCCTCTGTTTTTCACATAACCTGTATTTTCCTCAGTTCAAGAACTTCATTTTTTGAGGTGTGGTTTAAATTAACAAATTCACGCATACTGATTAAAAAATACTGTCTTGCATTGGTAAATGCCAAATAAATGTTAACAATTTTAAAAGATAGTATTTTGTCTTGAAATTTCAAAATTCTTCAATCTTCCTACTTCATTTCCAACTTGTATTTGTTGTTCTGTATTAGTTTCTTCTCATTGTCACTTTCCTGGAAACACTGACACCAGCCAAAATCTCTCTACTCAACTTCACACTGATTTTCACAAGTGTCAGTTTGACCTGGAATCTTTGCTCTAAGAGCTGGTTCTGGTTAGAAGATCTTTGAGTCTGAGTGCATGAGTTCAAAGCACAATTCTGTTAAGAACTGATTATTATCTGGGACAACAATTATGTACTCGAGTGTGCTGTGTCAAGTCACACTTTCCTTACCTGTAAAGGAGCATTAACAAGAATATACAAGATGACCAAGTGGGATTCATCCAGGATATGCAAGGATGATCCAATATAAGAAAATCAATCAATGTAATACAGCACATAAACAGATTGAAAGAAAAAAAATTACATGATCATCTGTATAGATGCAGAAAAACCATTCGACAAAATACAGCATCCTTTGCTGATAAAAACACTGCAAAAGATAGGAATAGAAGGAATTTTCTGAATATGATAAAGGGTGTATATAAAAACCCAAAGCTAACATCTTCTTCAATGGTGAAATCCTAAAAGCCTTACCTCTGAGATCGGGAACAAGACAAGGATATCAACTATCACCACTCCTGTTTAACATTGTCTTAGAAGTACTTGCTCGAGCACTGAGGAAAGAAAAAGATATAAAAGGCATCCAACTTGGAAAAGAAGTAAAAATGTCATTATTTGCAGATGATATGACCCTATATATAGAAAGCCCTGAGAAATCTACAACAAAGCTTCTAGAACTTAAAAAGGAGTTCAGTAATGTTGCAAGCTATAAGACCAATGCTCAAAAATCAGTAGCATTTCTGTATAACAAGGATGAGCAATCTGAGGATAAAATCAGGAAAAAAAATACAATTTACAATACTAACTAAAAGAATCAAATATCTAGGAATAAATTTAACTAAAGATGTAAAAGATTTATATACAGAACACTACACAACACTGTTAAAGGAAATCAAAGAAGACTTAAATAAATGGAAGAATATTCCCTGTTCATGAAGAGGAAGACTAATATCATCAAGATGTCTATCCTACCTAAACCAATCTACAGATTTAACGCAATCCAAATAAAAATCAACATTGTATTTTTTAAGAACTGGAAAAATTAACTACAAAACATATTTGGAAAGGTAAGAGGCCCTGAATTGCCAAAGGTATATGGAAAAAGAAAAACGAAGTTGGAGGTATCACACTACCTGACTTTAAAACATACTGCAAAGCTACAGTGGCCAAAACTGCATGGTATTGGCACAAGGATAGACATACTGACCAATGGAATCAAATTGAGAGTTCTGATATATATCCTCGCATGTACAGTCATCTGATATTCGACAAGGCCACCAAGCACACTCAGTTGGGAGACAATGGCCTCTTTAACAAGCGGTGTTTGGAGAACTGGATATCCATATCTAAAAGAATGAGAGAGGAATACCATCTCACACCTTATACAAAAATCAACTCAAGATGGATCAAAGATCTAAATATAAGAGCCAAAACCACAAAAACCTTGGAAGATAATGTAGGGAAGCATCTACAGGATGTTGTAATAAGAAACAGTTTCATGAACTTCACAAGCAAAGCACGAGCAGCAAGAGAAAAAATAGATAAATGGTATATCCTCAAAATTAAAAAATTCTGCACCTCAAAGGATGTTATTAGGAAAATAAAAAGGCAGCTTACCCAATGGGAGAAAATATTTGGCAACAATATATCTGATAGCAGCATAATATTGTGCATGTATAAAGAAATCCTAACACCTTGAAAATAAAAAGACAAACAACACATTTAAAAAATGGGTAAGTGACCTGAAAAGACACTTCTCCAATACAAATGGCTAAAAAGCACATGAAAAAATGCTCGACATCGCTAGCTATTAGGGAAATGCAAATCAAAACTACAATGAGATACCTTCTTACACCCATCAGAATGGCAACTATTTAAAAAACAGGAGACTATAAGTGTTGGAGAGGATGTGGAGGAATAGGAACCCTCATCAACTGCTAGTGGGATTATGGAATGGTCCAGCCACTGTGGAGGACAGTTTGGCAGTTCCTCAGAAAACTAATAATAGATCTTCCATATGATCCAGGGATTCCACTGGGGTATATACCTAGAAGAATTGAAAGCAAAGACATGAACAGATATATGCACACCAATGTTCATAGCAGCATTGTTCACAATTGCCAAAAGTTGGAATCAGCCCTGGTGCCCAACAACAGGTGAATGGATAAACAAAATGTGGTACATACATACAATGGAATATTACTCAGCTGTAAAAAGGAATAAAGTACTAACACATGGAATAACATGGATGAATCTTGAAGATCTTATGTTGAGTGAAGCAAGCCAGGCATTGAAGGATGAACAGTACATGATCTCACTGATTTGAATTGAGGAAAGTGAGCAGTCTCTGAGAACCATTGTTTGAAAGATAAGTTAACAAGGGAGAGAAAGAGAAGAGAATGTTGTGAGCCATCACTCATACGGATATAATCTATGGTAAAATGATAGAGTATAGTTGCGAAGGACAGGACAGGTGGGGAGTGATATTACTGGGTTTGGTGATGCAGGAATGACAGTTGGGTAGAATAGGAAGGGCAGGTTAGATTACCTAGGATATTGGGGGGGAAGATGGGAGAGGGACCAGGTGAACAGGGATTTGTGGGTATGAGGTTGAAAGGGCAGGAGTGGGAATGCTCTTATGTCAATATGACAAGGTAGTGTCACTGGTTTAGGGTGTAGGTTGGGGGGGCATTCAGGATGGGGGACATCTGGAGTAGGCTTCTGGGGAGTGTGTGAGTGTTCATCCTGTCATAATGTGTTGTGTTGGGGAGTGGAGACCCACACGGTGAGTGCATAGGAGATGGACCCCCATCTTTGGGAAGACCGATTCACCCAGAAACAGACAGGTGGCTGCCTCTTAGGATCAAGGATGGATCCTAAAAGAGGAGGACAATCAGCAAGTCAAGACTTCTTGTTGCATGTAATTATGAATCTTGTTATTCAATTAGTCAAAACGGGGTTGTAATGTGCCCCAGTGGTGTGGGGAGGAAGGAAGAGAAAAGATCAAACAAGGGGTATTTAGTGGTCAGGGGAAATGTTTTTCATTACCTTACAGTGATGGACACAGGACATTGTAAATAGCAGCAAAAATTATTAAACTGTACCATCTAAATTGTAAACTATACTGTAAACCATTGACAATGTTTAGTAGCTATGTTTCACTATCTGTATAACAGTCATAACAATGCAACCAGCCACATACAAAAAGGTTTTAGTAAAGGGGGAGGAGGTTGGGTATATGAGAGTCTCTAGTATTCTGTGTGTGAGTTTACTGTGACCTAAAACTTCTTTGAAAATTAAATGAAAATTTGGGAGACATTGGGGAGTGAGAGGGGGTAGGTACCAAGGCACAGACTGGACACCCGATAATGCAGTGATAAAAGGAAAAATAATTTAAAAAAATTTTTTTGTTTGTTTCCCATTTTTTGAATGTCCCAATCCTGTAATTTAATTTTACTTTTACTGGGGTTTTTTTTTGTTTCCATGTATTTTATCTCTTACATTTAAGCTTATTATTATTATTTCATTTTCCTATTAAGTGTATGGGCTTCATCCTCAAGGTAGGTTTAGATCACAGATGGGTTACAATGGGGCCAGGAGAGGATCATTTTTGGAGGACATCTGGAATGGGGGTTTCATGGAAGGAAGTTCACTTGAATATACATGAAAGATATATAAAATTGTTCAAATGATCAAGGGGTAGGGCATGGTCAGAGTGGGTGGAGAATCACTCATTAAATGAGGAAATACTGAATTCCCAGCCTGGAGAACTCTGCCACATTCTCCAAGGGACCAGCAAAAGTCCCCCAAGTGCAGGGGCAGTGTCTGGCAAAGGAGGATGGTCCACTAATGGGTTCTTGTTTTCAATGACTAGCCTCAAGAATCTTTGCTCTTGTAATTGAAACAACCTACTGTTCTGGGGTGCCTTAAGGGTTGCCAACTGAGAGCCTCCTTGTTGCTCAAATGTGGCCACTCGCTAAGCAAAACTCAACATATGAATGCATTATCTTCCCCCCAGCATGGGACATGACTCCTGGGGATGAGCATCCCTGGCAACGAGGGATTAAGGCCAAGTGCCAGCTGGCAATATGACTGGAAAAAGACCTTGAATAAAAGGGGGAAAAGGTAAAGACAAATGAGTCCATACGGCTAAGAGATGTCAAAGAGAGTCAGGAGTTCATCCCAGAGGTAACGCTTATGCACATCTCAGTAGGATCTCATAGAACACCAAAGTGGATATCACCTCACACAGAGGGGCTCCTGAGGGCTCTGGAGACACCCAGGGCCTATATAAGGGGGGATAGCTCCAGAGACTGATGCCTTTTCAGTGGACTATACTATGAAATCTGTGCTCCTGAGAGTGACAGAGTTGGGCTCAAATAATTCCTCCCTGCACATGGTCCATCAGTCCCTTCTATTCAAACCTATGTGTGATGCTGGAGTTTGTAGGTGTACTTCCAAAGACTGGAGCCTTTGGCCTGCCCATGTGACAGCTGTGCCTGGAAGCTCGGTGGAGCTGCAACTCCTACTCTACAGCTCAATGGACTCACCCAAGTCACCTGGCAAAGAGATGATGATAGACAATGGCAATCCCAGGGAATGAAGAGAGTCTGCATCTGCAGGCAGGATAATCCCATCCATGTCATCCATGGGCTATAAGCCCCCTCTCACGTGGAGGTAGAGTGGACATCACCATCCCAAACTCCTCAGGATTGTGGAAGGGCTATGGACTAGAGTCGACTTAATAGTATTCTATTGTAGACATATTGTGATTGAAGCAATGGAAGAAATTACAACATTGAGGGGGAGCCAGTGGCCACTGGATGTGATCAGGGCAGGGAGAGGGAAAAGCAGTTGCAATACAGGGGCTTTTTCAGGATTGGGAATTATCCTGAGTGACATTACAATGACAGATATAGGCCATTTTACATCAGCATATAACATGCAGAACTGTGTGGGAGAGAGTGTGGTCTACAATGTGAACTATGGTACATACATAGTGGCAAAACCCCAGGATGTGTATATCCATTACAGGTGATGTTTCACCACTAATGAAATATTTTTATGTGGGAGGTTATGGGAGGTGTGGGAGGTGGGGAACATGGGAATCCCTGTAATTTTGTGTAACATTTATGTAATCTAAGCATCTTTCAAAATATAAAAATAAATAAATGTATAAATAAAAAGAAAAAGAAAAAGCTTTTGATGAAAGCCATCATTTCTCAATAAAAACAATATTAAAAAAAGTGAAAAAAAAAAAAGAATTCCTAATTTGCCTGGCTGTTGTGGGTATTCAATCTGCTAATCCAGGTAGAGTTTAGTCCAAATCCTGTTACTTTTGAATAGCAACCACCCAAAATTTGCTCTTCTTCTACTTAATTTAAATGATTCCAATGCTCACCAGACCTGACTCATAGGATGTTTCCCCTCTTATAGTTTTAATCAAATTCATATTTCTTCTAACAACCTTCAGAAATACACAGCTATCTACTTTCCTTCATAAAGTTCTAAATGTGTGCCCTCCATATATTTATGTCTACCTTACCTTTATATGAATATAAATGCCATATCTATAGTATCCCCCACCCATCCCAATCACAGATACTGATCTAATTTAAATAATCTTTTTTACTCCAGATATACTTTGCAACCATGTGGCTCTCCGGTACAGGTGGGTTCAAGGACACCCATGATTTGAAAAGCTAAATTTAATTGATTGACCATGAATAGCCTCCACTATATCATGTGCTCTCTATTTACCCTTAACCTTCACAGCTGGCTCTGGGTATCATGTGGTTTGCCTCTTAGTCACTGAGGTATTTGAAGAGTTGGTACCTCTGGCCCAAGTTTTAAAGTTCCAAACACTTCCCTTCACATCTTGTTTGTTTTCCATGATGACTGATATTCCTCAAGAATTAGCTTTCAAATATGACTATGCAATTCTGGTATTAAGTGGTTCCCAATGCTTCCAGAATGCAATTCCAGCTTTTCCATCAAAACGATCAATTGATCTTCCACATCATGCCCTGATTCATTCTATGTTTATAAGTAGAATCACAGCAGTTTCTGATTTTTTTTTTCTTAGCTTCATGAATTTTACACCATATCTATATAAATTCCTGCTTAAAAGTTAACTTTCTCAAAATGTGTCCTGGTAAACTAATTGTAACTCTTCTTAGCATTGCAAAGTCAATTTCCATTTGCTAATTAGCTAATAAATAAAATAAAGGGATCCTGAAGAAAATCAAGTATTCTTTTATAGTTAGAGAAAGAGGTCATAATAGGGAATAACAGCAGAGAGCTTGGAAGAGTAAATGAAGACATAGTTAGGAAGGTATTTTCACAATTTGCTAATGAGTTTTGAATTACCTCTGAGAACTGGTAGAGTCTCTTTTATTCTATAAGGCTCTAGACTAGACAGTAAGACACACCTAGGTTATAAATCCCAGGGCAAGCTATTTAACCTCTTGAAGAAAAAGTTTCCAAATCTTTGAACGGAATAAGAGTATAAACTACACAGGCTGGGGAGTTAAGTGAGACAAAGCAAGTGACATGCATGGTAGAGAGACTGGGTACAAGAAAACTCAGTGCCCATTCATCTACCCACATGTTAACAGGTGACAGGCACGGTAGAAAGACTGGCATAAGACAGCTCAGCGATGTTCATCTATCTGTATGTTAACCAGCAACATGCATGGTAGAGAGACTGGCACAAGGAAGGTAAGTTCATGTTTATCTATCCAAATGTTAACAAGGAGACTGCTCATGGGTTGTTTTTAAAATAAAAGATCAATATGTTTATTATTTTATCCATTCTGCCCATACCACAGAATGGCTTTTTTTCCTGCATGTTTCCCTGTGTTACATATTTACAGTAATATAATTTTTCTGATGTGGTCATTTTGACATGGTAAAAATGTTCACTTCTAGTATTAAAATCTTCTCATATCAGTTATGCAAATCTTCACTGCTCGTAACACTTCATTTATAGTTAAAGTTTCTGTGCTCCCCCAATTTGAGCCCAGCCAGTCTGAGACTCAGCAGTGGTGAAATGATATGTGTCCATTTCTCCATTTTGTGCCTATTCCTCTATATGTTTATTGATAAATAAAATTTCTGAAAATGTCAGTGTAAAACTCTGGAGAGGTCAGAGGGAGAAGTTCAAGAGAAAATCTTACCTTGCACTACAGCTTCACTCAGCTCTCATATTTTGTAATTTTAGACAACTTTTATAAGATCACTTCAGTCTCATCCCCAAAGCTCAAATAACACCTTCTAAGTTCTTTAAGCACCCCACATCCCTTTTACTTGACTTGAGGTGAGGAGGAAACCAAACTTAAAAATATGTATGGGGAAGGTTTGTATTAATCTGAAATATGAATCTACTTCAAATGCTCCTAAAGAAAATTATACATACATGCATATGTATATACATATATGAAAACATGTTTTTATCAGTAAACAATCATATTATGTAGTTTAATATGAACCAAAGGCCTGCTCTGAAATATCTAGTATTCAATCCTATTTGTCAGTCTATTTTCCTTGCTTGGACTTTTTGTGGAGATAACACATGGATTCTGGAGAGAGACTGCCTAGGTTTGAAATTTATCTCTTCTATTCACTATTTCGGAGTAGCCCTCTGTTTTGTTTTGTTTTTTATCATTTTTTATTTTTTAAAAGAAACTTAGACTACATAAATGTTACATAAAAAATATAAAGGACTCCCATGTGCTCTACTCCCTATCCCTCCCAAAACTTGCAACATTAACAACATCCATCATTAGTATGGTACATTCATTACAATTGGTGAACACATTTTGGAGCATTGCCATGAAGTGTGGACTATAGCTTACACTGTAGTTTACACTCTATCCCACAAAATTTTGTAAGTCTTGACAGGATATATAATGGCTTGTATCTGTCATTACAACATCATTCAGGACAATACCCATGTTCTGAAAATGTCATCATATTTAATCTATTTTTCCGTCTCCCTTCCCTCAGAACCTTCAGTGGCCACTGCCTCCACATCGATTATAAAATTTTTCCATTGATAGAATCACATATAAGTCTATACTAGAATACCAGTAAGCATACACTAGTCCATCATTCATTCCCTGATCCTGTGGATTCTGGGATGTGATGCCCACTCCACCTCTACTTGTGAGGGGGCTTAGATCCCATGGGGCAGATGGAATGGACTATCTTGCTTACAATTGCAGACTCACTCTGTTCCTTGGAATGGTCATTATACATTGTCTCCTTGTTAGTTGTCCTGGGTAAGTCCAATGAATTGTAGACTAGGTGGTGAAAATTTGTTGAGAATCAAGACCCAGATGGCACATGGTCATCCCAAAGATTTAAGTCTTTTGGGCATACACCAATCAACTCTAGCACTAAATATAGGTTCAAATAGAAGTGGTAGAAGAACCATGCATAGGGAAACCACACCTGAGTCCAACTCTTTCACACTGGGAGCACAAGTTCCCAAATAGTGCCCACTGGCAGGACCCAAAACTCCTGAGCTGTCTTCCTTGCTTATAGTGTCTGAATGTCTCCACTATTTGAGGTAATATTTACTTTGGGAGTCAATGAGTTCCTGCTGAGTTGTGCATAAGCGTATTCTCTGCAATGATCTCCTGACTTACTTTGAAGTCTCTTAGCCACATAAACTAATTTGTCTTTAACCTTTTCCCCTTTTGGTTAGTGTCTTTTTCGATTTGCATTGCTAGTTGGTGTTTGGTAGTAATCCTTTGGGGCCAGGGAGGCTTATCCCTGGGAGTTATGTCCCATGCTGGGGGGGAATGTAATGCATTTATATGCTGAGTTTGGCTTAGAGAAAGTCCACATTTGAGCAAAAGTAGGCTCTCAGGATGTAACTCTTAGGCACCCTATAATACTAGGCTAAGATTCAATTTCAAAAGTACAGTTTCATAAGTACATTCATCAATATCAAATTCCCATCAATAGTCCTTCCTTCTTCACTAGTCAATGCACCTGTATTTGGGAGATTTTTGCTGTCTCATTAGAGAATATGGCAAAGCTCACCAGGAAGGAAATTCGATATTCTTTTGGTTGTAGTGTGAATCTCCACCCACTGTGACAATGCCCCATGGACACTTGAACAAATTTATATGCCTTATAGGTATGCTCCAGGTGAACCTCCTCTTACGTACCCTTGTCACTGACACGCTGCATCAATGATTCTACCTTGCCAGAGTTGTAACCCTTATGTAATCCAAAACTTCTTCAAAAATGAATCAAAGATTATTGACAGAAAGCCTATTAGTGACTAACACGGCTATAAGAAGGTGGACAGATTTGATTTCAAAAGATCATCAGGGAACTATTGGGGTGAATAGAAGTGTTTTATATGGAAATTCAATGAACTGCATGTACATACGGTTTTTGCATATTATGACTTTATTTTCTGTGTAGTATAACTTGATAAAAATGAAGAAAAATCTTCAAATTAAGAAAAAATGAATCAAAGAAAATAAGTGAATACAATTAATAAGAAAGTGAAATAATGCTGATAGTTTTAAAAATAACAAATAAAATATGAATTTTTTAAAAAATGGTAAAGTAAAAAATAATTGGAAATAAAAAATTAAAAAGTTTTTGACATTATATCTTTCATCACCATAAGATGCTATCCTGTATCCACAGTGACTTTTTCTTCTGTTCATTCCCCCAGTGTCTTCTTTTTTCCTTTTGTCTTCAAAAAAGCATTAGTTTACAGAAAAGTCATGTACAAATTATAGGGGATTCTCACACACCCAACATTGTGCCCCTTTCTCCCTTTCCCTTTTTAGTAACATTTTACTAGTGGATGGTATATTTGTTAAAATTGATGTATAAATATTAAAACATTTATGTTAATCATGATCAATGATTTACATTATGGTTTACATTTTGTTCATACACTTTTATATATTTTGCTGAAATTTAACATGGCTTGTATCCATCATTGCAAGATCATGTATGATACTTCCATTGCCCCAAAATGCTCTATGTTCCATCTATTCTATTCCTCCCTTCTCTCTTTCCTCGTGTATCTGTTTCCCCTTTTATTTACTTCACAGGGCTCCAGCATTAAAACTTCCACATGTTTCCTCTGCCTTCTCATTTTCTCTGTGAGTTCCTAACCACTAAGGGGGGTGGGGACTAGACGTCCAGCTGATGTGGCACAATCAAATTCCTAGTCATAATTTAATCAAGTAAAGTGAAACCCATGAATGCAATACAGCCTAAGGCTTTCACTAGCCCAGAAGAACAGACCAGTTCACAAACATAATCAGTGTTTCTTTTTGTAATTCATCAATATTTTAAAACTGCCACACTCCACCCTTTGAATTCCAAAAGGACATTACAATATTCAAAAAACACTAAGTCAGCAATAATGCTATGTCCAATATCATATCACAATCAGTTTAATGAAATACGGTCTCTATTGGGGCAAAGTCCCATCTGGCTATAGACCTTTGAAACTTACAAAACCATTTATCTGCTTCCAACACATAAATGGACAGACAAAGGATAAACATTTGCATTACCATAAGGAGAAACTGGAGGGAAACATGAGTCATGTGTCCAGAACAGTTCTGAAAACCTGCAGGGTGCACTTCATTAGATATGAAAATCTAATGATAAAAATATTTTTTTTTAATTTGCAAAAGATAATTAGATTACTTAAATGTTATACAAAATAGACATATACAAAACACTACACCCAAATACAAGAAGATGTACATGCTTCTCAAGTACATATGGATCATACTTCAAGGTAGACCACATGTTAGAACACAGAAAAAATCTCAATGAATTAAAAAAATTGAGATTATACAAAGCAATTTCTTTGATCACAATGGAATGAAATTGGAAATCAGTAAGGGCCAGAGAACCAGATTAGGCACAAATATATGGAAGTTAAACAACACACTCTTAGACAAAGAGTGGGTCAAGGAGGAGATCTCAAAAGAAATCAGTAACTACCTTGAAATGAATGAAAATGACAACACAACATATCAAAATTTATAGGATGCAGCAAAAGCTGTACTGAGAGAGAAATTTGTAGCCATAAATACATATATCAAAAAACAAGAAAGAGCTAAAATCAAAGACCTAATTGCATGCATGGAGAATTGGAAAAATAACAACAAAATAATCCCAAAGGAAGTAGAATGGGGGAAATAACAAAAATTAGAGCAACACTAAAATAAATAGAAAATAAGAAAGCACTAGAAAAATAAACAAAACCAAAAGCTGGTTCCTCGAGAAGATCAATAAAATTGGCAAACCCTTAGCCAGACTAACAAAGGAAAAAGAGAGAAGATGCAAATAAACAAAATAAGACATGAAGAAGGGGATCTCACCATTGATCCCATGGAAATAATGAGTAACATAAAAGGACACTTTGAAAAATTATTTGCCAACAAGAATAATTTAGAGGAAAGGGACATATTCCTAGAAACTCACAAGCAGCTTACATTGATGAAAGAAGAAATTGATGAAATCAACAGATCAATTATAAGTAAAGAGATAGAGTGAGCCATCAAAAATCTCCCAATAAGAGGTCCGAAACAGATGGCATCACAGGTGAATTCTACCAAAGATTCCTGAAAGACCTAACTCCAATCTTGCTTAAACTCTTCCAAAAAATAGAAGTAGAAGGAACATTGCTTAAAACATTCTATGATGTCAACAATAACCTAACAGCAAAGCCAAACAATGCCCCAAGAAAAGAAAATTACAGACCATTCTCTCTAATGAACCTAGATGTTTAAAATCCTCAACAAATTGCTTGCTAATCATACTCAACAACACATCTCATGATCATCTCTATAGAAGCAGAAAAAGCATAAACTACAGCACACTCTCCTGATAAAAACACTGCAAAAGATAGGAATAGAAGGAAAATTTCTGAACAGGATAAAGGGTATATATGAAAAACCCACAGCTAATATGGCCTTCAATGGTGAAATCCTAAAAGCTTTACCTCTAAGATTGGAAACAAGACAAGGATGTCCACTCTCACCACTCCTATTAACATTGTCTTTGAAGTACTTGCTCGAGCACTGAGGCAAGAAAGAGATATGAAAGGCATCCAAATTGGGAAGGAAGAAGTGAAAATCTCACTATTTGCAGATGACATGATCCTATACATAAAAAGCCTTGAGAAATATACAACAAAGCTTCTAGAACTTATAAAGGAGTTCAGTAAAGTCACAGGCTATAAGATCAATGCTCAAAAATCAGTAGCATTTCAGCACATGAATAATAAGCAATCTAAGGAGGCAATCAAGAAAAAAATACCATTTGCAATAGTAACTAAAAGAATAAAATTACTAGGAATAAATTTAACCAAAGAAGTAAATTACTTATATACAGAAAACTACACAACAATGTTGAAGGAAATCAAAGAAGACTTAAATATATGGAAGAATATTCCCTGTTCATGGATAGGATGTCTAAACATCATTAAGATATCTATCCTACCCATACTAATCTACAGATCTATTTCTATCTTAATAAAAATCAGCACAGCATTTATAATGAATTGGAAAAATTAACTATAAAATTTATTTGGAAGGGTAAGAGAACCCAAATAGCCGAAGACATATTGAAAAAGAAAATTGAAATTGGAAGTACCATATGAACTGACTTTAAAGCATACTACAAAGCTACAGTATTCAAAACTGTATGTTTATTGGCACAAGGATAGACATACCAACCAATGGAACCAAACTGAGAGTTCTGATATATAATCTCACATATACAGTCCTCTGATATTTGAAAATGTCACCAAGGCCTCTCAGCTAGGAGATAATGGCCTCTTCAACAAACGGTGCTTTGAGAATTTTATATCCATATCCAAAGAATGAGAGAGAAACACCATCTCACACCTTATACAAAATCAACTCAAGATGGATCAGAGATCTAAATATAAAAGACAACCAGCAAGATGGTGGCAGAATAAGGTGCTCCTGGAGTCATGTCCTGCTTCAGGGCAGGTAGTAATCACCCAGAGATAACTAAAGGACTTGTTTGGGGACTCCAGGAAACCAGAAGTGCATCCTGCAGCATCCTTGAAAGAGTGGAAAGAGGAGACTGCCTATCTGCAGAGTACATTCATATGGAGAGCATTCCATGCCACGGGGGCTGGTGCCCATCTCAAGAGCTATTCCGTGGCAGGAATTGGAAGCTCCACTTCCCAAAAATGCGGGAGGAAGAGATGTTGGGCACCAATTTCAGGCACTGATTAGTAAATTCAGTAGGCTAAAGTATAACTAAGAGCACCCAAAGTTTGAACCTTTCCAAGTCAGAAAGAGGCTGGTAGCCACCAATCTAACTCCACGCCTGACATGAGTGGAAGCAGGGCTGACTGAAAATCACAGTGCTGGTAATGATCGACTTCTTTCCACAAAGATCAGATTGCAAATCTAGCCTAAGCCCCAGGCCCACCTCGGGCAGGGAGGAAGCTGGATTGAGCTGTGCCAGAATCTCTGGGAAATAACAGGCCATGCCACAGAGGCCAGTGATCATCCTACTTTGACAGTGCAAGCCACCCCAGGAGCTATTCTGTGGCAGGAATTGGAAGCTCCATTTCCCAAAAACAGGGGAGGAAGAGACAGTTGGCCACCAATGTCAGCCACTGATTAGTTAGTTTGGCTGGCTAAAATATAACCCTTAGAACAGCTGAGCTTTGAACCTGTCAAAGTCAGAAGGAGGCTGGTAGCCACCAATTTGACTCCACCCCCTGCCAGGCTGACTGAAAATCACAGTGACAATAGAGAATGATTTCTTTCATGCAGATTGGCCTGTAGCCCTAGCCTAGGCTTCAGCCCCACCTCTAGCAGGGAGGAAGCTGGTGGGCCCAGCAACAACCTATCTAGGTAATTTCAGGTACATTCAGCTGGCACAGACTGAATAATTGGAAGTCTACTGGGGCAACTGTGGTTATTTTGTACCTGCACTGCATAGATTGCTGCCCACTCTGCATTCCATCCCTGCCCCAGGCAAGGGAAAAAGGGGCCTGAAACTCCATCAATCTTTCTGGGCAAGTACTGTCGAGGCCTGCATGACATGGATTATTCCACACTACTGTGCTATGTCCCTAACCCTAGCAAAGGAGAAAGTTGGGAGAAGCTTCATGGTCCTTGGGGCACTGAGGGCAGCTTGAGCCTCCACAGCTTACAGAATCAACTACAATCTTGGTTCCTATTACAAAACCAGCAAGATAGAAAGGGCAGGAAGCCCTAAACTACAGAGAAAACTGCACCAAGAATAAATACTCTAGTAAGCCATATGCCAAGAGACCAACAAAAAATCACAATCTACAGCAAGAAAAAGGAAGATATAACCCAGTTAAAGGAACCAGATAAGCCTATAGATGACATGAAGGAGATGAGACATCTAATCATAGATGTTTAAACAAATCTCCTTAATAAGTTCAATGAGATGGCTAAAGATAATAAAGATGTTAAGAAGACATTGGATGAGTCCAAAGAAGAATTAGAAAATATACTTAGCAGATATGGGAATGAAAGGTGCAATAAATGAAGTAAAAAATACACTGGAATCATATAATAGCAGATCTGAGGAGGCAGAAGAAAGGATTGGTGAGCTTGAAGAAATGGCCTCTGAAAGTGAACATACAAAAAACAGATGAAGAAAAGATTTGAAAAACTTCAACAAGATTTCAAGGAACTAAATGACAGCAAAAGATGTGCAAACATACAGAAGTAGAAGAGGAGGGAAAAGGGCAGAAGGAATATTTGAAGAGGAGGGAAAAGGGGCAAAAGGAATATTTGAAGAAATAATGGTAGAAAATTTCCCAACCCTATTGAAGGGCATAGATATTCATGTCCAAGAAGCACAACATACTCCCATATGAAAAAATCTGAACAGACCAACCCCAAGACACATACTAATCAAAATGTCAAATGCTATATACAAAGAGAGAATTCTGAAAACAGCAAGAGAAAAGCAATATATAACATATAAGGGATACCCAAAAAGATTAAGTACTGATTTCTCACCAGAAGCCAGGGAGGGAAAAAGACAGTGGTATGATATATTTAAAATACTGCAAGAGGAAAACTTCCTGCCAAGTATCTTATATCAGGCAAGATTCTCTTTCAAAAATGATGGCGAGTTTAGAATATTCACAGATAAACAGAAATTGAGAAAGCTTGTAACCAAGAGACCTGCTTTGCAGGGAATACTAAAGGGTGTGCTGCATTCTAAAAAAGAAAAGATAGGAGAGAGAGACCTGGAAGAGAGTTTAGAAATGAAGATTATATCAATAAAAGTAACTAAAAGTGTCAAAAGAGTGGTGAAAATAAAATATGACACATAAAACCCAAATATTTAGGAATAAACAACCAAAAATGTAAAGCACTTGTTCTCAGAAAACTACAACTCATTGTTAAAAGAAATTTTTAAAAAGTCCTAAATAATTGGAAGAACATTCCATGCTCATGGATTGGAAGATTAAATATCATTAAGCTGTCAATTCTACTCAAATTTATATACAGATTCAATGCAATCCCAATAAACATTCCACCAGCATTTTAAATAAATGGAAAACATGATTTTCAAATTTATTTGGAAGGGTAAGCGGTCCTGAATACCCAGTAACATCTTACAAAGGAAAAGGAAATTTGGAGGACTCTCATTTATGGATTTTAAATAATATTTCCAAACTACAGTGGTAAAAACTGCATGGTACTGGCATAAAGACAGGCACATAGACCAATAAAACCAAACTGATGGTTCAGAAACAGACCCTCACATCTATGTTCAAGAGATTTTTGACTAGCTCGTCAAACCCACCCAGCTCAGGCAAAACAGTCCATTCAACAAAAGGTGCTGAGAAAACTGCATATCCATAGCAAAAGAAGGAAAGAGGACCCCTATCTAACACCTTATAAAAAAATTAACTCAAAATGAATTAAAAACCCTAAATATAAAGGCAAGAACCGTAAAGCTTCTAGAAGACAATTTAGGAAATTTCTTCAAGACCTGGTAGTAGGTGGTGGATTCTTAAAGGAGATAAGAGGAGGACTGAGATGGACTACTGATATTGAATATAGAAGTTTTGATTAGCTTAACTGTAAAAGTATGGAAATGTACGTAGTTGATGGTAACACATTATATCAAGTAACAGCTGGTTTATAAATGGGGATGTGGATGAAAATGATAGTCTAGGGATATAAATGTCAATTGACAGAAAGCTAGAAAATAATCTAGGGACTTAATAGCACGGTAAACCCAGAGGTGGATGAGAATTGTGGTTGATGGTACAAATGCAAGAGTGTCCTTTGTGAGCTAGAGCAGATGTATATCACTATTGCAGGGTGGTGGGAATGTGGAGAAGCACGGGGAAAAATACAACTGGAGTGACATATGGAGTATGGTTAACAGTAATAATGTAACATTCTTGCATCTAAGCCAACGATGTACTCTGTTGGTAATGGGGGAGTAAGGAAAATGTGTGCCAAATATATGCTATGGACCTGGTAATAATTGGATATTATTTCATAATCTGTAACAAATGTTCCACCACCGTGTGGTGTGTTGATAGAGGAGTGTTGTTTGGGAATTCTGTACATGTGCTGGTTGTTTTGTAAGTTTATACCTTCTGTCATAAAATATATTTAAAAAGTAATAATAAGGTGGGTTGGGGGGGAAATACACCAAATATAAGATAAGGACTATAATTAGCAGTAAGAGTCTAACAATATTCTTTCATAACTTACAGCAATTGCCTCACAACAATAAAGGGTGTTGGTGGAGGGTTGATGTGTGGGACCCCTGTATGATGTTGTGAATGTTTGCTTTGTAAGTTTACAACTTTTACTATACACTTATTGTTTATGTATGTTCATGTTTAAATGATATAAATATAATAATAACAATAGTGTGGATTGGGGAAAATACTTTGCATAGTAGTAATATTTTGAGGATGCTCTTCAATCATTAGTTAAAAATATTTAACAACAATGCAAGTTATTGGTGCTAGGATAAGGTATGAGAGCCCTGTATGATGTTATGTATGTTTGTTTTGTAAGATCACAACTATTGCTATACACTTATTGTTTGTGTATATTCTTGTATGAGTGATATACTTCAATAAATTTAAAAAAAGGTCTATGTATAGCAGCCAAGACCATAAAGACCTTGGAAGAAAATGTAGGGAAGCATGTACAGGACCTTGTAATGGGAAATGTTTTCATAAACTTCATACCCAAACCTTCCACAGTGATTAAATATACATGGGATCTCCTCAAAATTAAAATCTTTTGCACCTCAAAGGATGTTAACAAGAAAGTAAAAAGGCAGCCTACCCAATGGAGAAAATTTTTGAAAGTCATTCTTAAGACGATGGTTTCTTCTCCCTGGGGCCTCAAGAAGACCCACACTTTCCACAGGCTTGCCCAATGGCCAATTTCTTCGTTAGACCCTCATCAAGCTTCTGAGTTGTGAAGGAGCTACAGCCCTCACTTCCCAAGTACCTTGGGGTGATGTCCACACCTCCCTGATTCCTGGCATAAACATTAGACCCCTAATACTGTGGAGTGAAGACAGCATTCTCCCAAACTTTTGGCATATAAACTCAACCCTCTCAGAGTAATGATTTGGTGATCTGGCCTTCCGTAATCCGTGTGGGACAGGCCCACATCTCTCAGACCTAAGGGGTGGCAACCTTAGCTTCCTTAACCTTTGGTGAAGGTGCTCCACCCTCTCAGTATCCTGCAGTGGCAAAACACTCCCTGGATAGTTGGTGGGAACATCCACCCTCTTCAATTGTCAGGGCAGACTCACCCTCTCTTGGTCCAAGGCAATGTCTCAATTCCAGATCTCAACTTCCATGGTTTAGCTCTTAAAGTTTTTTCCCCTTCCATATCTCCCCTACATGTCCTTTTTCATCTATGCTGATAGTGATTTTGTTCATACAGCTCTTTCAAAAAGCTTTTTGGTTTAGCATGCAAGATGCAGGGTTCCAAGTCATCAGACCATAAGACTTTCCACAAGTCTTTCCTAGATAACTGCATTTTCAATCCTGATTTACAAGTTCCAAATTTATTTAAGTCCTCAAATGGGGCACTATTTTCTGGGGGCTTGATTTCCAGAGCCTTGGATATTCCAGAGTCAGTTTCTGTTTACTTTGGGTCCAACAGTTAATCTTGGTTATTTCTCTGCAACTTTAAAACACAGATTTCATTTCCTTCAGTTTCTAATAATAGTTTCATCCTTTACTTCTAAGGACTCATAAAAAGTCTCTTCAGGGAAATGGACATGACTCAAGTGTTTGGGCTCCCACCTACCATATAGGAAGTCCAGGGTTCATTTCCCAGGGCCTCCTGCTGAAAGGCAAGCTGGCCCACATGGCAAGCTCACCCCAGTAGAAAGCTGGCCTATGTGAAGTGCTGGCCCATACAGAATGCTGTCTCATGCAGGGATTGTTGGTCTATATAAGAGTGCAGGCCTGCACAGGAATGCTGACTCACAAGAAGTGCTAGCCCACATGGAAAGCTGGTGCAGCAAGATGACACAACAAAAAATGACAGAGAGAAGAGACAATAAGAGATGCAGCAGACCAAGGAGCTGAGGTGGCACAAGAGATTGAGTGCCTCTCTCTCACTCAAGAAGGTCCCAGGATCAGTTCCAGGTGCCAGATAAAGAGAAGAAAAGCAGAGACAGAAGAACAGAGAGTGCAGTAAGCAGGCACAAAACAACAAGAGAGAGGGAGAAATAAATAAAATAAATAAATCTTTTTAAAAAGTCTCTTCAAAGCAATCTAGGCCTTTTCCATCAACATCTCATCATTCTTCCAAAAAATATCCCTTACCTATTTATAAAAGCATTTAATCATTTTGTTAATTGCAAAAGCACAACCCCACTCTCTGGTACCAATTTCTGTATCAGTCAGTCAAAAGGATGGCGATGCAAAACACTGGAAATCTGTTGGCTTTTATAAAGGGTATTTATTTGGGGTAGAAGCTTACAACTACCATGCCATTATGCATGTTACTTCCCTCCCCAAAGCCTGTGTCACTTGTTGGAACAAGATGTCTTCCAATGTCTGCAAGGGTTCAGGCTTCCTCTTCCCCTTAAAGCTCCATAGTCCCAGCTTCATCAGGTATAAGCTGTAGTAAATCTTGTCTCTCTCCCAGGGCTCATTGGTCTCTGGGCCCAGCTGCTCTGCTTTTCCCACAAGGCCAGCTGTAAACTATCAGGCAAAAAGCTCATCTCTCTACCAGGGGTCCTTGCCATGTCTAATGGTGTCTTTTCTCTTTCCACACATATCTGATTCTCTTTGTATTTACTTGCTGGGGCTTCTACATTTAAACTCCTCCTGTCTACTTTGCCTTGTCATTTTCTCTGTGAGTCTCTGCCTATGTAGGGGGCAGAGACTTGGCATCCTACTGATGTGGCCCAATCAAAGTCCTAGTCATAATTTAATCAAGTAAAAGTGAAAATGATGAATTCAATACAACCTAAGTCTATCACTAGCCCAGAGGAACAGACCAGTTTACAAACATAATAAGTATTTCTTTTTGGAATTCATCAATAATATGAAACTGTCACAGTATATATGTTAATTGTTAATTTCCTGGTTTTGAAAGTTGCTGCTATGGATATGTGGTATGTTATCAAGAGGGAGGCTGGGTGACAAGAACATCATGTCTCTCTAAATTATTTTTGCGTCTTTTTCTGTACATCTAAAATAATTTCTAAATAAAATATTTAAACCACATAGAAATAATAAATAAAACATTTCCCAAGTAATTACTAGGTGTGATGGTTAGACTAATGTGACAATTTTGCCAGGTAATGTTGCCCTGTTGTGTGGGCAAGCAAGCACTGGGATAAATGTAGTACAAGGAACTTTAATAGAATTTGATCATCAGTGAGTTGATTGCATAGATGGCTTAGATTTAGATTAGATCTACAATCAACTAAGGATATTGCTGCCAGCAATGAGTGGCTTCACATTCAATCAGTTGAAGGCCTACAAAGGAGAAGTAATTTCAGCATTCAGAGAGAGAAATCCCATCTCTACTTCAGACAGCCAGAGTCTCGTGGGGAACTCAGAACTTATCGAAGACTTTTACCAGAGCCCCAGGTTTGCAGCCTGTCTTACGGAATTCAGACATGTACATCCCCATGGTCACATGAGACAATTTTGTAAAATCTCATACTGTTTACATATATATCCTGTTGGTCTGTTTTCCTAGAATGCTGTGACTAATACAGCTTGGAACTGGGAGTGGTACTTAAGAAAGAGAATCTTAAAATGTGATTTCTGAATTGGTTCTGGGACTTTTGTAATTGAATCTCTACTCTGATTAGATTCAATGGCTCGAATGACTCTGTTTCCAATAATTAAGAGGCCACTGGCTGTCCATAGTGTACATTGAAATAGAGATATGCAAAATATCACCACTGGATGCCACTACTTCTTCACTTATAAGAGGCAAGGTCATGGGTGAGAATGTTTATAACACCTTATTAAAGTTTTGTGGGCGTAAAAAGTTACAGTGAAGTTGTCTGGCTGTGCCTAAATACACTGGATACAGTGTATCCAAAAGTGTATACAAAAGAAAGGGAGGAGCTGAAGGCTTCAAGTTTGCAACTCAAGCACAATATCAGTGATGTGAGGTTGATGAGATTGGAATGCTAGAATGCATTCATCATTTAAGGCCTGCCCACCTACCCCAGGAATGTCCAGAGGACACACCTTTCTCCAGGACTGTGAGGTGTAAATTTATGAGACTAACTCCATCTTCCCTGAAGAGGTCTGTGGTTGCTATTCTCTGTAGGTTAGATGTTACTGTGGAAACTGCTGTCATGGAAATAGAATCCTTAAGTCCTATAGAGATGATCAGATCCTGGGCTGGCAGAAGCCAAACAGCAGCACTTAATTGCCAAAGACAAGATGGGCATGGCTACCACACTGAAAGGCAGACACAAAGAAGCAATCAAAAGAATCTGAGTCACATAGAGGTGTGGCATTGGCTAATAGATCATAGGGTAACTAGAAGTAAAATAGATGGGCAGTCTACTAAATGCCTACTTGAGCTGTATAAACAGAAGAGTTCTAGGTCGAGTAAACAAAACCCTAACTTGAATTACAGAAACAGCTAGCCATAGCCCCTTAATCAATTCCTAGAGTTGAGATAGTTTACAGACCCAGAGCCCCTTGATTAAGGGGAAGGCTGGATCCCATTGGGGAAAGATTCTGTTACACTGTCAAAAATTTTGCTGTTAATCTTCCTCTCAGCTTTCCCCAAAGCGACCTATGACCTTTTCCCAGGTTAACTGAGTATTGGGGAAAAGGAAATGATCAGACATTTCAGAGATTAAGCCCTGGTTCATAAGTGACATTAATTCCAGGAGACCCAAAATGTCACTGTGGTCTACCCGTCGTATTAGGAGTTTATGGAGGTCAAGTGATTGATGGAGTTTTAGCTCAAGTCCATCTTGAAGTGAGTCCAGTGTATCTCCAGACACATTCTGTGGTTATTTCCCCAGTTTCAGAATGCATAATTGTAATAAACATACTCAGCAATTGGCAGAATTCCCATATTTTATCCCTGAGTTGTGGAGTAAGAGCTATTATGGTAGGAAAGATAAAGTGGAAGCCACTAGAACTCTCCTACCCAGCAAAGTAGTAATTCAAAAGCAATACTGCATTCTTGGAGGGATTGCAAAGATCACTGCTAACATCAAGGATTTGAAGGGGTATGATTCCTACCACATCCTTATTCAACACTCCTATTTGGGCTATGCAGAAAACAGATGGATCTTGAAAGATGAGAGTAGATCAATGTAAACTTAATCAAGTGGTAACTCCAATCACAGCTGCTGTCCCAGGTGTGGTATCATTTCTGGAACAAATGAACACATCCCCTGGTACCTGCTATGCACCTATTGATCTGTCAAATGCTTTTTCTCAATTGCCATTAGTAAGGTGATCAGGAAGAGTATCTTTCAGCTGGCAAGGCCAGCAATGCACCTTCACTGTTCTACCTCTGGGGTATTTCAACTCTCCAGACCTATATCATAATATTTTCGACAGGGATCCTGATCATCTCTCCTTCCCACTAGACATCATGCTGGTCCATTATATTGATGATATTATGTTGATAGCAAAAAGCACCAATTACTCTAGACTTATTGGTAAAACATTTGCATAAAAGAGGATGAGAAATAAATCCAACAAAAATATAGGCATCTTCCACCTCAGTGAAATTTCTAGGTGTCTAGTGGTGTAAGGCATGTCAAGATATCCCTTCTAATGTGAAGGATAAGCTGTCACATCTGGCCCATTCTAAGACCACATAAGAGGCACAATGCTCAGTTCATCTCTTCAGATTTTGGAGACAACATATTCCTCATTTTGGAGTGCTACTCCAGACCATTTACCAAGTGACCAGGAAATATTCTAGTCTTAATTGGGAACCAGAAAAACAGGAGGTTCTACCACACGTTCAGGCTGCTGTGCAAGTGGCACTACCATCTGGGCCAAATGTTTCAGCTGATCCAACTGTGCTGGGAGTGTCAGGGGCAAATATAGATGCCATCTGTAGCCTTTGACAAGGCTCTATTAGAGAATCACAACACAAACCCTTAAGATTTTGGAGTAAAGCCCTGCCATCCTCTACAGATAACTACTCTCTTTTTGAGAAACAGAGACTCAACACTTAACCATGTTTCACCAAGTTACCATAAGACCTGAATTGCCTACCGTGAACTGGGTATTGTCTGACTCATCAAACCATAAAGTTGGGTGGGCACTGCAGCAGTCCCTGATAAAGTGGAAGTGGTATATATGAAATAGGGTGCAAATCAATCCTGAAAGCACAAATAAGTTACATGAGGAAGGGGCCCAAATGCCCATGGTCACCATTACTGCCACATTACCCTCTTTTTTCCCACCTCACAGCTATCACCTCTTGGAGAGTTCCATACAATCAGTTGATTGAGGAAGAGAAAACTTGGGATTAGTATACAGATGTTTCTACATTATATGCGGATACCACCTGAAGGTGGACAGTGGCAGCACTGCAGTCCCTTTCTGGGATGTCCTTGAAGGACAGGGGTGAAATCCTCCCAGTGGGCAGAACTTCGAGCACTGCACCTGGTTGTTCAATTTGCTTAGATGGAGAAATGGCTGGAGGAGAATTTATACACTATTTCATGGGCTGTTGTCAATGGTTTGACTGGATGATCAAGGACTTGGAAGGAACATGATTGAAAAAACTTGTCTGGGGAAGAGGTATGTGGATAGACTTATCTGAGTGGGTAAAAAACACAAAAATATTTGTTTCCCATGTGAATGTTCATCAGAGGGTGACTTCAGCTGAGGAAGATTTTATTAATCAAGTGGATGAGATAGAGCACTCTGTGGGTAGCATTCAGCTTCTTTCCCCATTAACTCCTGTCATTGCCCAATTGGCACATGAACAAAGTGGTCATGGTGGGAGGGATGGAGGTTATGCATGGGCTCAGCAACATGGACTTGCCCTCACCTAGGGTGACTTGACTACAATCATTGCTGAGTACCCAATCTGCCAGCAGCAGAGACTCACACTAGAACCCTGATATGGCATCATTCCCTGAGGTGATCAGCCTGCTACCTGGTGGCAAGTTGATTACATTGGACCACTTCCATCATGGAAGGGGCAGTGATTTATTCTAACAGGAATAGACACACTGTCCAGATATGAGTTTCCCTTCCCTGCACCAATGCTTCTTCCAAACCTACCAATCATGTACTTACCAAATATTTTATCCACTGCCGTGGTATTCCACACAGCATTGCTTCTGATCACAGAATGCTCTGCACTGCAAATGATGTCTGGGAACGGGCACATGATCATGGAATTCACTGGTATTACTATGTTCCCTATCATCCTGAAGAAATAGGATTTATAGAAGTTTGGAATGTCCTTTTGTAGACTCAATTATTGTGCCAACTAGGTGGCAATACCTTGCAGGGCTAGAGGAGTGTTCTCCAGGGGGCTGTGAATGTTCTAAATGAGAGACCATTCTATGGTGCTGTTTCTCCCAAGGACAGGATTCATGGATCCAGGAAACAAAGAGAGGAAATGGAAATGGCACCTCTCATTATTAACCCCAGTGATCCCCTAGGAAAATTCTTGCTTCCTGCTCCTGTGACATTAAGCTCTGCTGGTCTAAAGGACTTAATTCCAAAAGAAGGACTGCTGCCACCAGGGAACACAAAAACAATTCCACTAAAGTGGAAGGTAAGACTGCCACTTGGCTTCTTTGTTCTCCTAATGGATGGGGTGATTGATCCTGACAACCAAGAAGAAATAGGACTGCACCTACACAATGGTGGTAAAGAGGAAACTACCTGGAACAGAGGAGATCCCCCTAGGGTGTCTCTTAGTTCTGCCATGTCCTGTGATTAAAGTCAATGAAAAATTGAAACAACCCAATACAGACAGAACTAGCAATGGCCCAGAATCTTCAGGAGTGAATGTTTGAGTCTCCTCATCAGGCAAAGAAACACATCCAGCTGTCATGCTTGCTGAGAACAAAGTGAACATGGAATGGATAGTGGAAGCAAGTAGTGGTAAGTACAAATTTTGGCCACATGACCAGTATACTAGTCAGTCAAAGTGGCACTGATGTAAAGTACCAGAAATATCTTGCCTTTTATAAAGGGTATTTTTTTGGAGTACAAGTGTACAGTAACAAGGCCCTAAAAAGTCCAATTCAATGCACCATGAGAGGGACTTCCTTACCCAAAGTCTGCTGCCACTTGTTAACAAAAGACGGTGGGTAATGTATATGAATTTTTACACTTCCTTTTCTCTCTTAAGGCTCCATGGTTCCAGCTTCTTCTGATCACAGCTGTAGGCTGGCATAAGGGTCATCTCTCTTCCTAGATCTCATTCCTTTCTGGGCTCAGCTGCTCTGTTCTTTTCACAAGGTCAGCTCTGGACTATCTGGCTCTGCTCTCCTCCTAAGGCCGCTGCTGTGTCTAATGAGCTGTCTCCATTCTTTTGTGTTCTTGTGTATCGAATTCCACATCCTTGATTGAGCATCCATTTATATAGCCCAAGGGAATGGCGACTCAACCCTGCATGCCCTAATAACATGGTTGAATCAAAGCCTTAATCTTGATTTAATAAATTAAAAGTGAAAATTCTGAATTTAACACAATCAAAGGGATATCATGTTTAGAGGAACAGAGCAGTTTACAAATACAATCAATATCTCTTTTGGAATTCATAAATAATATCAAACCGCTACAACCTGTTACAGACATGAGGACTGTAATGGTCATGAATATTACTTCCTTGATTTATTACTATGCTTGTATATGAACATGAAACAAATATCTTTATTTTCTTCCCTAACCTTTCCCTTTATTTGATGACATAAACTGTGTTAGTTTCAACTCATAGTTTTTAAAGTTGTCAAGTTTAACAGTGAATATTACCCAAGAATGCACCCTATTCTGGAGAGACTGAGGGCAGTTCCAACTGTATGCAGGACAGTTGAGCATTGTTAGGCAGAAATATATATGTATACACACACATATATATGACTGTTATTGTTATTATTTAGAATATAAGTATAGTTAATGGTGAAGTATATGGCTTCCAAGTTGACAAGGAGAAGAATGTGATGGTTAAGCTAATGCATCATCTTGGCCAGGAAATGGTGCCCATTTATTTGGTCAAGCAAGCACTGGGCTAATTGTAATTAAGGGCATTTCATGGAATTTAAGCAACAGTGAGTTGATTGCATAGGCGGCTGGTTACATCTACAATCAACTAAGGAGATTACCTTCAGCAATGGGTGAGGTCTCATCCAATCAGTTGAAGGCCTTAAAAGCAGAGGTGATTTCAGCATTCAGTGGGAGAAATCCCAACTCTACTTCAGACAGACAGCATCTCCTAGGTAACTCATCAAGGACCTTCATTGGGGTGCCTGGTTTGCAACCTGCCTTGTGGAATTCTGAATTGTGTATCCCTGCAGTCACATAAGACAATTTTATAAAATCTCATTCTGTTTAGATATCTCCTGTTGGTTCTGTGTCTCTAGAGATTGCTGAGTAATATGCTAGGCATGGCTTGTGCCTCTAAAGTTAAACAGTATGGCTTCCTCCATGCTCTTTTCTTAATGTGGGTGTTGGTAACATTATTTTTCACTTTGTGAAAGCTCATAGAGCTCTACACTTATGATTTGCACTCTTTTAAAAAAAGCATGATATCTTTCAACAAAAAGTTAATAAAATACAAAAATATTTACTAAGCCTGTATAGAATATATGGAAAATATTAAGATTACAAAAATGAGGGTGGGTACAAAGATATTTTTATATTCTTCATTTGTGTCTGTTTGAAATGACAAGTTTTTAAATTTGGTGGATAATCCTATTGCTTATTAGGCATTTAGCTGTCCTAATATAAGAAAACTTCAGTTTAACTATGATCACTGGCAATGTTGAACTGTACCTGTGATCCTGGAAATCTATGATGAGTAAAGAAAAAAAAGGCCCCCATGTTTTAGAGTCTGAGAAAGAGCTTACTGCAAAGCACCACCTTCCCCTATATCTTCAGTAAGATTCACTGATGTGCCCTTGTTGACCTGTGGCAAGTCCAGTTTCAAACCCTGCAAATTTCCATTCTTCACCTCATAAGAGATTGACCAAACTTCAGGTACCAAATGATATATTGGAACAAAATGCTTGTCAATCAAACATTGTTTGAGCTTCTTTCCTTTCCTCAGGTCCCTGAACTTTAGCCAAACCTCAGTCTGAGCCAGTGTACCATCTCTGCTTAAAGACCCCTCCCAGAGAATAGGCTTCCCCAGCATACAACTATCCTCTGATCTCTACCTGATCATGGGATGGCCTCTTCTTTGTACCTGGTTCTTTCTAGCCTTGCTTTCTCCTCTCTATTAAAAAAAAACCTTTTTACCTAAAGCTTGATACACTTACAAATATTATTTTCAGAGCTTTCTCCTTACTCTAATACTATTTTCTATGAAATCACTCCTCACTAAGTCCAGATTTGCTTTTAATTTAACACACGATTTGTAATTCTTAATGTCAATCAAATTATATTTTGTAAACAGAGCAATAAAAGGTCTACATAGACACCCCCAAGTCACTTTCATCTTCTCCACTATGGTGTTTTTATCTACCTCATTTAACTTCATACTATCTGTTAAAAGTATTTATATATGTCAAAACTAAACCTATAAAATAATAACATGTTGCAAATATGACCAAAAAAGGTCTAAAATTAAAGTCAATAGGATTCTTGATAATATTTTAAAATAAATATCTATTGTGAACATATGTAAAATAAGGGAAATTTTTCTTTTTATACTTTTTTTTTATTTTGAAAGAAGGTTTAGATTACATAAATGATACATTAAAAATATACAGAATTCCCATATGCTCCACTGTCTCCCACTCCCAGAATTTCCCACATTAACAACATCTCTCATTAGTGAGATATATTTTTATGATTGATGAACACATATTGAAGCTGCAACTAATCATGGACTATGGTTTACTTTATAGTTTACATTCCATCCCACACAATTTTGTAGGTTTTGACAAAATATAATATAACATGTATCCATCATTGCAATGCCAAGCCAGGCAACTTGTGCAGACTCACAGAGCTTGAGGGTGTAATATAGGTTTTAATGAATCTTTTAATTTTAAAAGTTTCCAAAGTTGTTAAGTATGATGTTAGAATAAATAAAAACTTTATGTCCAATATAAAGGAAAACAATTTTGTAAATTCTATCGATTATAATATTAATAAAAATGAATACTATAAAAATACCTAAACTTAAACATTTTTCTTATTTATAAAGCAATTTGTTGCTTAAATTTAAATATTCAGACTTAATGACAACATTCAATATTGAGCTTGCAATTTGTCTTGGATACCAGGTATAGAGTCAAACAGTTGATTGAAAGAGATGACAACTATTCTACACAATGAGATGGAGAAAAGAGAAACATTCAGTCTCCTAGCACCTCTTTGGGGATTTCCTCTGTGGATAGGAGAGATGAGAAAATCCCTCGGTGTACATAGTCCTATAGGCCACTTCTGATTGAACAAGAATCAGTAATTCCACAAGTAAGACCAACTGTTAGATAATTGTGGATGTTCCAACGGTCTTCACATTTCATATAAACAATGTATAGAACACACTCTGCCTACACTACTGTTAAATGTGTGACTTGGAAAACAATAGGAAATATCCTACAGTAAAACCAAGCTTATGCAGCTATGATCCCAGCTCAAATACCTGGTGTAGATTTACTCTATGATGTGAAAACAGGTTTGCTATACCTAAATCAAACACCATGGAGGTAGATTTACTCCTAAGATGTGAAAACAGGTTTGTCATACTTATCTCAGTTACTAGAGCAATAACCTAAGGATTCATAAATATATATATACATAAATCTATATACACATACCTGTAAATATTTATGTATTCATAACTGTTACAAAGTAGCTCAAAAAGGAGATGTAATATTTTGAGAAGGGAGGATAAGAAGGATTTACAGTAGATAACTACAAGATGTCATTAAAAGGAAATTTCATACCTACCATTATTTAATGATTGAGCTGTGCTCTCCTACATGAAAATCCATAATTAGATGATGCCTGAAAGTCCCTAATATCTGAGCAATTTCTTGGTATATTTCCCTTTTTTGCTTGACTTGGGTCTCTGCTAAGCAGCTTTTTCAGAGCCCACTTAACCTCTTCATTTCTCAAGGTGTAAATCAAAGGATAGAGGGAGGATGTCACTACAGTGTAGAAGAAAGTGAGAAATTTACTGTGGTTCTGTGTGTACTTGGTCTTGAGCTGGATGTAGACAGATTTAGAACCCCCAAAATAAGACCACAACAATCCGGTTGGACTCACATATCTCAAATGCTCTCCACCTGCCTTCAGCAGAATTTATCCTCAGCACACTCCTAACAATGCAACCATAGGAGATCAGATTAACCCCCAGAGGTTTAACCACATAGAGAACACTAACAATGGCAAACTCATTTTCCAAGAAGGCTCTGTCCACGCAGGGAATTTTTATCAGAACAGGTTCCTTGCACATGAAGTCATCCACCCTGTGGTGGTTGCAGAAAGTCATTGGAAAAAAAGGATGGTCTGCACCATGGAACCCACAAAACCATTGACCCAGGCCACAGCTGCTAGCTGCTGAAGAAGCTTTGGGTGCATATTTATACCATAGTGGAGGGGTCAGCAGATGGCGTTGAAGTGGTTATAGGACATCACAGTCAGGAGGAAACATTCTGTGGAGCCCAGCCCAAAGCCATGTACAGCTGGATGAGACAACCAGCATAACTAATGGTCTTCTCAGGGTCCTTGAGGTTCCAAAGCATCTGTGGGATGATACTGGTGGTGAAGCAGTGATCCGGGAAGGAGAGATTGCAAAGAAAGAAATACATGGGTTTGTGGAGCTTGGGGTTCAGGTGTGAGAGTAGCACGGTTGCTGTGTTCCTAATCAGAGTCAGAACATATATGATAACAACGACCAGAAGGAGAACCATCTCCACCTGGGGCTATTCAGAAAAGCCCAGGAGAGTGAAACCTGCTAGGTTGCTAAAATTTGTCCCTTTCCTTGCTTCTTCATTGTGACTCAACATCCTAGGTCATTCTTATTTTATTCCTGTAGGGAAGAAATCAGATACCATAACTGATGGAAAAATAGCAATCTGGTTCAAGGTTGAATATTTGGAACTTGGAATCATAGAGAGAGAATCAACAGAGATAAACTAATGTAAAAACTATGTGATAAGGTGATTTGTTATGTAGAAAGAGAGGCAAAAGCTTAAGTCCTGAAAACATCTATCTCATTGAAAGAAGATATGTGAACTGAGAAAAATTGTTAGAATCATGTAACACAATATATTTGAGGCATATAAGCAAACACTCTGAAAGTGATATAAATAGGCCTCTAAAGTGCATGTTGTGGAAAAGCAAACAAGTTGAAAAATAAATATTTCCACATACATAGATACATGATTTTAGACAATAGAAGTAATATATTACTTGAAAGACACATCAATTGAACAAGAGTAGGAGAGAGTGGGTACATACATTTGGGGATACACACAATATAATAATAGTTAGAAAATTTTATACAGGAAATTTAGATACTATAATTAATATAAAGTTATTTTCTTTCTAGGAAATATGTAACTACTCTAGACAGAACTGACAACAGAGTAAGGAAAACAGCTGTACTATTCCAATTTGATTCGTTGACCTACAATATAAATATTGTTCTGTAGAATTAATTCATAGTCTTCAATTAGCAAGCTATTTCCCCCAATGCCACCCATGCACAATATGTTTTAGGATGATTTTATTGTGAGTCCATGAATTCAGTCACCTAATGCAAGTCACTGTCCTTTCAGAAGTAAATTGTGTAGAATTTAGAAGTAATTTTGGACTATTAACTCTAAAGATTAATAACTTTGTTATGCACTCTAAAGTTGACTGAGGGGATAACAGCACAACTCTGTGATGAAAATGAGAGTCACTGAGTGTATATCTTGAATGGACTGTAGAAAGCATGGGACTCTATATCACATGAATTCAGTGGTGAATGATCAACTGTGATAAACAGAATAAATATGAGAACATTCTCTTATGAACTATAGCAAATACATAACACTAATACAGGGTGTTAATAATTGGGTTGGTTGGGGGAAAATACACCAAATATAAGATATAGGTTAGAGTTAGCAGTAATATTTTGATGATGCTCTTTTGTAAAAAAAAATGCATCATAACAATGCAAGGTGTTGGTAGTGGGGTGATGTATGGGAGCCCTGTATGATAATATGTATTTGGTTTGCAAATTCACAACTTTTACTATACACTTCTTGTTCTGTATGGTCAAGGATGAATGATATACTTTAATAATTTTTTTAAATAAAAAAATGTTTTATGGAAGTTGTTCTGAATGTTCAATTCTGAGGTTCCCAAACTGACAGGAATGTGTTGACATCATGTGACCAAGTCTAAACAATTTCTTACAAAGAGTAACATGCTAACAAAAAAACTTGTCCACTGGAAATTTTTATTTAGCCTGAAATCCTAACTAGCAAACAAACTCAAAACTTTCTTGAATGATTCTGAGACCTCATCTTAGGCAATTTTTTCAGATTACAGTATAAAGAGAAAAAGGGACTTATTTTCTTCCACATTGGTAGTAATAATCAAATGCACTCTACATTTTCCAAGGTGACCGTTTATGTGTTCTGAGTGGAGGATAAGCCTCTTATTCAATTAAAATAACAAAAGGAAACTGACATTGCTGGTTTCAAATTATTTTGGTGGTAAAATAAAATCCCTGCATGCTGGAATGCACCAGATTGACATAAACTTTAGCAGGCACAATTTCCTCTACTCTACAGTAAAGGGCAAAAAATCTGTGCTGTTGAAGGATTGGATGTTGACTGAAGACAGAACATGGGTGTCCACATTTTCCGGGTGTAGCTTAACATGGTCACAATTCTTTGCCACATGGATTTTTGTGCATCTAAATTAACCAATATTTTCCAAGAGAACCCCATGCAAAACTCCTCCATCCCTTTCACTTTTCTGTTAATCAAAATGAGGATAAGTGTATTTATATCTGCAAAGATGAGAAATTAGTCAAATTTCCCATGACTATGAATACAGTACAATGTTGGAATAAATAGGAAAAGTTGCTTCTGTTTGCTGCATAAAGAAACAACCTGGATTTTCTTAACTTTTAAAATAAAATGTCCCTTATTTTTTTATAACATAATAAAGAAAACCCTACCTTACAGGAAGACTGACATTTGCTGCAAAAGATTTTGGTAGCTTTGGTAAAAAGTTCAATTATGGTCACAGTTCAATGACAAGCAGTGGAAGAACCACGTGTGGGTACCCTGTTAGCTCAGACTCTCTCCTGCAATCTCTTTGCTTAATCCACCTTCAGATGGAGGGTGTTCTGCTTGTTTACTCAGCACATATCTCTTTAGCTCTCCTTCCCAGGCAACTTCTCATTGCTGCATTGGAGAGGGACACTGGTCTCCAGAAACAGAAGAAACACAGGGGCTTGTGCTTCCATTTCCACAGGAATGCTGTCAATTTTAGACCATCTTCTGAATATATTCAAGCACTTGAATTCTTGTTAGAAAGGCACATATAACAGAAGGCATTTAAAATTCCAGCCAGTGAGAATGTGCTTCAGTTCTACTCATATTGAAATTGGAAAACCTACATTCCCTCATATATGCTATTAAAACTGCTAATACTGTCTTGATAGGTCCTTAAAGGTTTCATTTCAAAAATATATAGTGCAAATTATTGGTTAGTTAAAGTCTGTGTGTTGTATATATGTGTGTAGACCTGCACATATCCATGTACACATGTGTGGAGTTAAACACAATTGCTGAGGATCTAAGATCTGATCCATAGACAGCTGAGAAAGAGGCAATTAAAAGAAGGAAGTGAACTGTGATATCAAGTATAAAAGAAGACAGAGAATTGCAAATTCATTAACTCTTGAGAAATCCTTAAAAGTAAACATTCATATCACAAAGGAAGTAGGCAACATTGAAATGACATTCATTATCGAGCTTCATTATTTCTCTTTCAGTTTGTACTTTATAAAGGAGGGAAATATATCTATGGAGTTATATGCATTTAATTTGGTTATAAAGAGGTTCATATAATGGGGTTTCATGGGCAAACACCTTGTCTGTTGAGGTACTTGATGGCAGACAAGTTAAAAAAAAAACAGGTACATAGATTCTATCAGATACCTCCTTCCTGAATATGTTCTTTCAACTCTAGTGCCAGGGGATAAAACTATTTACCAGGTATGCTGGTTCTGTATTTGTCATCAGAGCAATAAATTGGTTTGAATTGTTGAATGTTTGAAAAACTTAGGTTTAAAGAGGGTGGAATGACTGAATTAAATTTCCTGGAAAAACCCTAAATTTCTGGGCCTACAGCACATAAAATAACTACTCTGATAATAAAATTCTTCACCTGTAAATTAGTGATACTAATACAATACAACTTGAAATGTTTCTTATGAATCATCAAAGACAAACACAAATTTAAAAGGCTAGAATATTTGAGCTGGAGATAAAAGGCCTAAAATAAAAACTTCAGAAAACAACCATCTCAGGCTGAGTCTTCTAGAAAGCAGAGCTAGACATAGGAATTTAAGCATTGATAGTCTTTTTGAGAGGTGTAAGACCAGGTGCTAAAAGTGAGGTATAAATGGGAGATTGAGACCAAAATATTATATAACTTTTTGATAAGTTAAGGTAGGCAGTTATGTAAAGTATGAAAGCTATGCTTTGGAAAGGAGTGTAATTTTGTCCTAAAGTAAAATGATTTGTTTTTCCAGAATGAGAAGCTGAAATATGTAGGACAAAAATAGATACAGAAAGTTACGGAAGATTTATGGAAACGAATTTCATTTCATAAGGTCAATGCTGACTAAAATTTAAAAAGTTTACTTCTAACATTTTTCTTCTTTTTAAAAAGATTTATTTACTTTCTTTTAGCCATTTTAACCCCCTCTCTCCCCATTTGCTGTTTTGTGTCTATTCGCTAGGCAATTCTCTGTGTCTATTTCTTGCTCTCTCTTCTCATGCTTCTCATCCTGTCTTTACCGGGACTCAATCCTGAAGACCCCCAATGTGGAAGACAGGTGTTCTGCCACCTGCACCACCTCAGTATCTGGTTTTTCAGCACATCTCATCTTGGCTTTCCCTTGTGTCATTCTCCTGGGGCAAGGCAGTGTGCTCATGCATGGGGTCTGGTGGCATACCTGCATGTGGGGACTAACGGCCTGCATGCTTTCTATATTTTTCTTTTATTTTACTGGGAGGTCCGGGGGATCAAACCCAGGTCCCTCCATATGAGAGAGGGATGCCCAACCACTTGAACCACATCTGCCCTTAGTTATAATGTTTTAAGAGCTTTCATATCAAGAAATACATTCACAGAAAATTAGAATTTCATTTTCTCTCTGTTAAAATAATTAATAATGGTCTGTTTTTAGTGAGAGGTTATAAAAAGTTTATTTTTAACCACCTGAGTATTTTGTATAAACAACAAAGATTCTATGTCATTTCAGAATAATATCTTCCTTGATGTTTATATTAACCTTATTATCTTTATTTTTTCAGAGAACAAGTCTTCTCACTTTTAAAAGAACTAAGTATTTTCTTACAATGATATTAACTTTTATTTACTCTTTTATTATCACTTTGGTTAAATAGGGAACCTAATATTGCTTCACAGTAGCCCATTTCTCCGTTTCACAAATGTTCAAATCTGACAAGTTTTGGCATTTTGCCTTCACAAAAGCAAACCTAAAGCTATCTTTTCAATTTCAAACTTTTGCAAAGGGTTTGTTCTTTCACCTTGCAAAAAGATAAGTGCTAGAAATAGATAAGTTTATTTGGTTTGCTCTGGTTACATGGGAAGTGTTATAGAAATTAAAAGGGATTTTCTAACCTTCTGTAGACTGAATTTGTATGATTGAAAAGATTCATATAAACATTTGAGATGGTATAAAATTCCTAAAGATGTAATAATATTCTCACTGTCTATATAATGTCCTGATACTAATCTGCCTAATATTAGACAAGAGCATAATGTTATAGGTCATAATTTCAGTTATTCTTTAAAAAATATGTCACATATGATAGAAAAAAAAATTGCCTTGTCAGCTACATTGTTTTACTCTGATGCTTCTCTGAAATTGCATGCAGTCAGCTGAAAGTCAGAGCTTCATCTTCAGCAAAAATGGACTTTAAATGAAAAGCAATGTGAGTATATCAATTATGTTCTACCTGTCATTTAACATAATGCTGGGAAAAGTGTAAATGTGGGACAGGGTCAGTTGTCTTCACTAACAGGGTCCAATTAAATACCTTCAAATAGACTTTATACCAGCTACACATTTTAATGAAATATGAATGTGTTCTTGTTGCTATATGTATGTTTCCTGGATGGATAGATGCCTTTCTTTCCCATATGACTGCCCTCACAGTAGCTAAGAGTTATTAGACTTCCTCTTCTGGGGAATTCCTGCTATTCCTGCTATTTTCTGCTATTTTCTCAAGGAATAAGGACTCCCAATTTACTGAAACTGTAATCAAGGAACTTTGCAAATTCTAAATCTAAGATCCACTTTTTGAAAAACATAAATTATCCTGATTTCCACTTATAACAGGGAGACCTTGGAAAATAAACTGCAGGATATATAAGCCTTGTCCCATAAAAGGAAATGAGACAATTAGCTCATAAAAGCTAATGAGCCAAGTCCTCAAATATTGACTATCTCTCTAAACCAAACTCTTCAAATAAACTCACTACCTTCCCTCCTACATGGGATATAACTCCTATATATGAGCCTCCCTCTTGTTGAAGGATTAAAACCAAATTTTGGTCAGCAATGCTTTTGGAGAAATATCTTAATCAAAAGAGGGAAATAGTAAATGAAATAAAATAAAATAGAATTTCTATGGCTAAGATATTTCAAATAAATTCAGGAATTCATCCAGGAAGTTACTCTTATGCAGGTCACATTCAGATATCACAAACTGCCACAATGTATCAAGTCTTAAGCAACAATGTTTCTAAAAATTCTCAGAACATCTGAACACCAGAAACAAGCTAATGGCTCTATAGAATGAGCACTCTTTAGTGGGCTTTATCTAGGAATCTATGAAAAGGCATTTTTCCAATTTCCCTACATATGGTTCTTATGTCATTTTTATTTATCCCAATAATTTATCACTATACCCATCAAATATAAGTCTCAGAGCATTAAAATTTTCAGTCTGTTCATATGCCAATTGAGCCCTGAATCTCAGGAGACTTGTGGCCACCACTTACTATCCAGTTCTTTGGACTTTCCCAGGACAATTAACTCTTTGTAACAAATGTTTCACAACAATGCAAGGTGTTGTTGGAGGGGTGATGTATGGCACCCCAGTAGGATGTTATGTATGTTTTTTTGTAAGTTCACAAATTTTATTATACACTTATTGTTTATGTGTGTTCATGTATGAATGATACATTTCAATAAAATATATATTTAAAATTTTTGATGATGAACAATTTTCATCCTAAAACAAAGAGTTCAACAACTGCAAACAGACATTTTCTTCTATCTGCCCCATAATATCTAAGCCCCTTCTAAAATGAAGCAGAGTGTATGTAATCCTAAATTCTTCCTGACTGAGGAATGAAAAAATATAAGGGGAGTGCAACCACAGACCATATTCGATTTATTGTTTTTATAGTTATTAGCATGAGGGAAAGGAAGAACTTGTGACACTGATATAAAGATAGTGGTTGCTAGAGGTTCTGAGATGAGGAGAGGGAAGAATACGTGGAAGGCAGGGCATTTTTAGGACTTTGGGATTTTTCTGTTTGATACTGCAGTGACTGACACATGACATTATATGTTTTGAAAACTGATAAAACTCCACAGCACAAAGTGTAACCATAACCCAAACTATAGAACTTGGTTAGCAGCAATGTTTCAATATTTGCTCATCAACTGTAACAAATGTGCCACACTAATGTAAGACATTATTAATAGGGGAAAATGAGGTTGGGGAAGGGAGTGGATTATATGGGAATCCCCTATTGATATAACATTTCTTTAATCATGCCTTTAGTAAATTGTATAAGACTTTAAAATAAAGACAGTTAAAAACATAGAAAATCGTGAATATTCTCGCTGACCTGATTTTGTGATAATCAGGGAAGGCTAAACATTTGCTGGATTAGATACCATGAATGTGTCCCCAGACCTAGTTTTTCTCCCTAGGTCTGGTTTTTAAAATGCTGGTGATAAACCAAGCCTGATTTATTATATGACCATCCTGTATGCGTAAGAGCTGTAATTTTGTGTATCTTTGGTTGACCTTGGGAGATGTAGCAGGGGGACAGATGTGTCTCGGGTGGTTGGACATTCATCACCCATGTGGAGGGATTTGGGATCGACCCTTGGGACCTCCCAGTAAAAATTAAAAAAAAAAAGAAAAATATGGAAGGCATGTGAGCCACTAGGCCCTGTGTGTGGGTGTGCCATCAGGCCCCATGAGCGGGTGAACCACCAGGACCCATGCGTGGGTGAGCCACCAGACCCAATGCACAGGTGAGCCTCCAGGCCCCGAGCGGGTGAGCTGCCAGGTCCCATGCACGGGTGAGCCTCCAGTCCCCACAAGTGGGTGAGCCGCCAGGCCCCATGCATGGGTGAGCCTCCAGGCCCTGCGAACGGGTCAGCCACCAGGCCCCATGCACGAGTGAGCCACCAGGCCCCATGCACGGGTGAGCCACCAGGCCCCGTGAGCAGGTGAGCCACCAGGCCCCATGCACGGGTGAGCCTCTGGGCCCCATGAACGGGTGAGCCTCCA